>ML796061.1:126490-153819 GCA_009831015.1 Picea engelmannii
AGGAATAGTTTATTTACCAGGGACTTAGACTGATACAACTTCCCCAACTTTTCCCATAAATCCTTGGCTGTAGCTTCCTCTGACACATTCAGTAATACTGAATTGGAGAGACACAGTCGGATTGTGCTCTTTGCCTTCTGATCCATCTTTTTCTAGTCATCTGCAGAAGTTCCTGTAGGTGCAGTACTTGGATCTACCATGATCCACTAATCTCTGTCCACCAAAAGATCTTCCATCTTGAGCTTCCACAACTCAAAGCTTTTCCCATTAAACTTCTCGATCTCCATCTTCGAATTGATTGCCACTTCTTTTCACCTGAAAAACAATACCGTAGATCTCCCACTGTAATAAGGCTTATCACAGTCCCGAGCCAAACCCTTGACCATAAAGGCATCCTCCTGAAGCCAATAAAGCTCTGATACTAGATGTAAATTCTAACCTTGTACAATATCTACTGCAAATAGATATTAAGAAAAGAACAGAAAAGATACAATGGAAAATACAAACATTACACAGAGATTTTTCCCCTGGAAACCCAAACCAAGAAAACCAACATATTCTATATTCATTCATTGTGTTACAATGTTTACAATACAAAATACATATAGGAGCCAGCGGCATCCAAAGCCCTAACCCAATGACCTGGACTAGTCCAAAACCCTAATTCCTTAACCGAAAATAGAAAACCATCGGCAAAGAAACCATGTGCCGGAAAACCACCTAAATATAATGTGGTCTCGCGCGGGGGGCTCTGCCCCCTTGCACCCCCTGAGGGGGGGCCTAGAGGCCCCCCCTCTAACCCCCCTGTGGGCCCGACGCAAACGCTCAGACACTACTACTCGTGCAAATAAAATAACACATACCCAACAGAGATTTGGTTGCGTCGTCTTCTACGCAAAATGAAAATCTCGAAGTATGGATGGGATGTCTTATGAGTTCTACAAGGTCTTATGGGATTCTATTGGTGATGACTAATGTTTCTTGGCCTATGAAGTTTTTTCTATCTATCAACTATCTAAGTTTCTTAACTAAGGGATGATTAAGCTTATTTAGAAGAATGTGGCTAGGGATTCCATTGGTGGATGGTGGCCTATTACTTTGCTCATGGTTTCTTATAAAATTATGGCCAAGTCTTTGGCGTTCCAAATATGCTCAGTGACAAAGTATCTGGTTCAACATGAGCATACATGATTTGTTCAAGGGAGATTCATCCTCGATATTGTGGTTTCTACATGAGAGGTTATGGAGTGGGCAAGAGAGATTGGGAAACAAACTTTGATCTTGAAAATTAATTTTGACGAAGTTTATGATTGGGTTGATTGGCCTTTTATTTATGAGACGTTGATTTGTTTGGGGTTTGGCCCTTGGTTTGTTGCCATAGTGAATACTTTGTTCATTGGTGCTTTAGATTTTGTTTTAATCAATAGGATCATATATCCTCGAATTGAATTGTATCAGTCTATTCGCTAAGGATGTACTATGGTCCCTTATTATATGTCTTGACATCATATGATCTAGGTTATTTGTTGAAGGTTTCCCATATTTCTAGTAGATTCATGGTATTCTTCTCTTAGATGGTTCCGAGATTGTAACATACCCAACCACCTAGGATGGGTCATTCCACTTGAAACTATCATGCTCTGATACCAAATTGTAATGTCCCTCAGTCACCCAGGTCGAGGACACACCACTACTTCAAAACCAAATTGATTTGAAACTAGATTGTAACGTACCCAACCATCCTAGGGTCGGGAATGCTACCAAAAACAAAACTCTCTACTCTATCCAAAGCCTGATAAACACACACACACACACACACACACACACACACACACACACACACATATAATGCAATTTAACCAATATAGACATTCTAGTCATACATAGATTCATGTAGAAGTGATAGTAAACACATACATGCAATAAACACAGACAATTCTGATAAACTTCAAACATATACTTGACACAACGTGTAAAATTAATATGGAATTGGTACTTATCTTTTTATGAGAAGACCACCAATTGCGTGCAGACCTTCCACGAACCTCCCAGCCTTAGACCATGCTTCTCCAAGCTATTAGTAGTGGGTCACCCCTGAGATGAGACTAAACCCCACCCAGGGTAAAGGAAATCCTAGGCTAGGATGAGACTATGAAAAACTGCACAATGCAACATGAAGGATTCCCTCCAAGGAGCCTACTTACACCCACCACTCATAGACTCTCATTCCCCACATGCATGTCCCACTCCGAGAATATACACCTTCATTGTTCCACAATCCATTGGATGCTCCACTTCTCTTCTAGGGCTTCAACAACAAGCTGGATCAGGAATTCTTAGAGCTTTGTAGTTGTTGCTGGACTCCCTCTAAGAGAAATCACTTCCCCACCAATCTCTTTCACTTGGAAAGAGTTTCTCACAGGCCCGACAACCTGCTTCTTCAACCCACGGGCTTGAAAACGCGCCTCTTCAAACCATAGACCTAACAACCTGCTTCTTATGTCCAGCTCTTAAGTCAACCAGGTAACCACAGTAGCAAAATCGGGTAAGGCAAGGGACGCGACTCAACAAATTACAAAGGTTCACGATGGCAGGGGGTTCAACATTGGAGGAAATTGTTGACTGTGTGCATGCTCAGTGCGTGAATGAATGGGGAAAGGGATGAAAACAATGGTGAGTGAACCCCCCAACGATGGAATTTCCCACATAAATCTGCATGTGTTATGGATGACACTTGGCTCTCCAGGAGCTCGTTCCTCCCACTTGGAGTTTGTTCCTCTCCCCAAAGGAACTTAGGATAATAGGTTATGTCCAACCTTAGTCTTTTAGGAATATATTATAATATTCCTTTGGGTTAAGCCCTCAATCTTAGCCCCTTTTTCCTAGCCTCTCAGCCCCCTTCCCTTTCCCTTCCTAGTGGAGCTTAGTCTCCCATAACTCTTTCTTCGTGGTTGGTCTACACACAATGATGTATTAGTATTTTTATTAATGATCTGCATAATTACATATACAAAAATAGGCTCATTGGCCTTTGCATCTAGGCTCTACAACCTAATAAATACATAAGCCCCCCAGCTTATAAATACTTGGATCACTAGCCTATAACCATCATTACAATTCAACAGGGGCTCGGCCTTGGGGTATTAAAATCCCCTCCCCTTATTTATGCATTGTCCTTAGTGCATCATATTTACATATTACAACAAGATTTTTCAAAAATCTTCAAAAAGATGTGGGTATTATGCCCGCATAGCATCTTCATGCTCCCAAATTGCATCCTCAAGACCATACCAGGTCCATTGGACCTTTACAAGCACTATGGATCGATTCCGGAGCTGTTTGATTTTCTGGTCCAGAATGCGTACTGGATGCACTTGAAAATCACTTTCTTGCTCCACCTAAATCACATTCCAATCAATAACATGATTAACATCAGGTATATATTTCTTAAGCAATGATACATGGAATACATTATGTATAGACATAGATGTAGGTAATGCAAGCATGTAAGCTACTAGTCCAATCCTCTCTAAGATTTCAAATGACCCACAATATCTGATTGCCAATTTGGAAAAGTTTCCCAACTTCAGGGAACTTTTGTTGGCCTTCACCTTCAAGAAAAATTTGATCACCCACTTTAAATTCCCTGTGAGTTCTGCCCTTGGCAGCATAGCTTTTCTGCATGTCTTGGGCAACCTTTAAATTATGTTTAATCTTAAAAAAATTCTCTTCCATTTCTCTAAGAAACTCTGGCCCAATCCTTTTTCTGTTAGCTGGGTTGTCCCAGCTTACTTGGGTGTTGCACTTTCTACCATAAAGTGCCTCAAATGGGATCATCTTCAGTGATGCTTGGTACCTACTGTCGTAGGAAAATTCTACCAAGTGTAGATAATCTTCCCATTTATATGGTTTGTCCATCACGTATATCCTTAGAATATCCTCTATCACTTGGTTCACTCTCTATGTTTTCCCATCAGACTCGAGATGATAAGCTGTGTTGAAGTTCAGATTTGTTCTGAATCCTTTGAATAACCCCTTCCAGAACTTTGAGGTAAACTTCGGGTCTCTGTTAGACACAATTATCTTGGGTATGCCATGCAAGCGTGCTACTTCCCTCATATAAATATCAACAACATTGGTTTCCTTGCGAGTAACCTTCATAGGAATGAAATGGGTAGCTGTAGTAATCTTTTTCACCACCACCATGATAGCATCATGTTGCTTGCTTGTTCTGGTCAATTTGGTGATGAAATCCATTGTCACCACTTCCCACTTCCACTCAGGAATGGGTAATGGCTGCATCAACCCTGTTGGGTGTCTATGCTCATCCTTGACCCTTTGACACTCCAAGAATTTAGCAATGTATTAAGCAATCACCCTCTTAATGCTTGGCCAATAATAGTGGCTCTTGACTACTTAAACTGTTTTATGATATCCTGGGTGTTCATCATAAGGTACATTATGCATCTCTTTTAAAATCGTACTCCTCAATTCAAGATAATTGGGTACATAAATTATGTTCTTGTACAAGAGAATTCCATCAATTCCCAATTCATAATATTCAACTTTCAGTGGCATTTTACCTTACTGTAATTTTGTTACCAATTCCATGTACTGCAAATCTACTTTTGCAGCCTCAAAAATTTTGTCTTTAAGATTCGTTTGATATATGCTAATGTTTGTAGCATGCAATTCATGCACTCTGCTGTTGAGTGCATCAACCACTTTGTTCTCTTTTCCTTTGATGTACTTAATATCAAAGTCATACTCACATAGGAATTCTAACAATCTGCTCTTCCTAGCATTTAAAGTTGGTTGGTCAAACAAATATTTCAGACCATTATGGTATGTCCTCAACTCAAACCTATTTCCCATGAGGTAGTGCCTCCACTTCTTCAAGGCGTGCACTATGGCTTCCAACTCCAAATCATGAGTGACATAGAGCCTTTCACGCTCTTTCAATTTTTTGAATTTAAAACATATCACAAACCCATTCCGACTGAGGACTCCACCAAGTCCTTCTTTGCATTCATCTGTGCAAACCACAAAATCTTCATTTGGATCAACAATCCTCAGTATTGGATCACTGGTTAATAATTGCTTCAATTGTTGGAAGCTCTTTTCACATTCTGTTGTCCATTGAAACTTCACCCCCTTCCTTTGCAAGGAAGTGATTGGGTGAGCAATTCTTGAAAACCCTACAATGAATCTTTTGTAGTAGCCAGCTAGACCCATGAAGGATCTGACTTCTGTCACATTCTTAGGTGTTGTCCACCCTTTAATGGCCTCAATATTTTTAGGGTCCACTATTATCCCTTCTTCGGATATGATATACCCCAAATAATGGATTCGGTTTTGATAAAATGAGCACTTGCTCAATTTGGCATACAAATGGTGCTCTCTTAACATGTGTAACACCATTCTCAAATGATACTCATGTTTTTATTTCGACTTGGAATATACAAGGATGTCATCCAAAAAGACAATGACATGCTTGTCTAAATATTCTCGGAAAACACCATTCATCAAGCACATCAAAACAACTGGTGCATTTGATAACCCAAATGGCACCACTGTGAATTCGTAATGACCATACCTTGTCCTGAAGACGGACTTGTTGATGTCTTAATCTCTAATCCCTACTTGATGATATCCTGACCTGGGATCAATATTTGAGAATATCCTTGCATCCTTTAATTGATCAAAGAGATCATTGATCCTTGGCAAAGGATACTTGTTATTTATGGTTACTTTGTTCAATTGTCTGAAATCAATGCACAATCTCAATGTCCCATATTTATTCTTCATGAATAAAACTAGGGCACCCCAAGGTGACACACTTGGGTGTATATACCCCTTCTTGGGTAGCTCTTCAATCTGCATTTGCAACTCCTTCATCTCTGGTGTACTCATTCTGTAGGGAGTCTTTGATACTAGAGTTGCTCCAGGAATCAAATTTATAGATAAATCAATATCTCGCTTTGGGGGTAGTCGTGGTATCTCCTTGAACACATCCTCAAAATATTTCAGGACTGAGTGATCCTCCAAATTTGGCACCTTATCCTTAGGTTCTTCCTCCATATGAGCTACAAATATTTGGCAGCCCTTCCTGTAACACTTCTTCAGCTGCATTGCTGAGATCTCTTGGACAATAACTTTCCTAGGAATTCCTTGGACTATTCTTTGGTTCCCTTCCTCATCCAAGCAAGTAAATGTCTTGTTATGAAAGTCTAAGACAACATGGTGTTGGTCCAACCAATCCATACAAATTAGACAATCATATGAACCCAATGGTAGGATGTTAAAATCTTCCTTGGTACTTATCCCATTCATGTCCATTGGACATGATTTAACCAGCTCAACAACTTTTTTCTTGGCTCCTGTATCCAGCTGTACTAGCCAATATTTCTCATGCTTTCTTCTTGGAAATTTCAATCTTTCCACTACCGTAGGATATATATAGCTATGACTAGCTCATGAATCTATTAAAATAGTAAAGGCATGGTTATTGAGCATACCTTCTACTTCAATCATGTGTGATTGAAACTTTGCTTTCTTGTTGTCCAGGGCTGCATAGATCCTTGGTACACTTATGCCCATGTCCTCCACTGTTTTTGCTTGCTGTACATTGTGGAAAACTCTCACTTTGCCACTTTTGTGAGGACAATATCTATACTTATGGTCTCCTTTACATCCCCAACATTGAATGGGTGTCTGCCTTGCCCTTCGCCCACCTACCTCAGTCATTCTATGCTCTCTAAAAGATGGTTGTCCTTGAGGATTTTTTCTGAAAAAGGGTGGCTTGTTCCCCTTCTGCCTCTATTCCATGTTAAACTTCTTCTTGTCTTCCCAAGCTCTTTGGAAAGTAGGCTTTTCTTTATGTTGATCATATAAACACTTTTCTCTCCTTATGGTTTCCTCCAAAGTCTTGGGATCATCATATTGGATCTTGTCACTGATTAAAGATGGCAGCCCACTCAGGTACCTATGAATCTTAACTATCTCATCCTTGATGAAGGAGACATACGTAAAAAACTCTAAAAATCTCCTTTCATATTCATCAATAGTCATACTGCCCAGTTTGAGTTCAAATAACTCTTTCATCTTTTTGTCATAATACCTCTTGTTCAGGTATTTATTCTCAAAATGTTTCTTGAATTCCTTCCAAGCCACATTTTTCTCCCTGATGTGTTGCACTTGCACAAGCTGATCCCACCACATGGATGCCTTTCCTTTCAGCCGATAGATAGCAATTCTTCCTTCTACATGAGAAGAATAGTTATGCAATTGGAAGTACATTCTCATGCCCGACAACCATGTCTCAACATCTTCATCCTTCTTTTGTTCACCATCAAAAGTGGGAGGTTTGATCTTATTCATTTCTCCTTTCAATTCATCCACCCCATACCTCCTATGATGCTTCCTGACATGGGATGGACTTGAGATACTGTTTTATCTCTTATGGGAATGATTTTGGGAGTGATGGCGATGTCTGCTACCACTCCTTGATCTTTCTTTTTCCTCAGGGGTCCCGTGGCTTCCTGGTTTGCTAGAGCCACTCTCCTTATCCAACTTATTTTCAATTTTGTCTAGGATTTTCATTAACTTCATATTGATGTATTCCTACTATTCCTTGGCCTTCATAAGCCTTTCATTATCATCCTTGTGGCTCTGAACATCCGTCTGCAATTTTTTTAGGGTCTCAACCAGATTTATGTCTTCCTCCTTTCCTCCTCCATGTCCATTGGAGTTGGTTCCTTCCATAACATGTTGAACATTCATCCCTCTAATTTCATCCTCTTGACTGTAGACTACTTGTGTATCATCCATCACTCTGCACTCTGTGTTGATTCTGATCTGACAACTGTTAATTCTACAAAAATGTGCAACCAACAAAACTTTGTCAGGCTAATTGTTCTTAATAATTTCATGAAAACACGAACCATTTTGATTCATTAATATACATCATACTTTATTTTTGTTCATTTTCCTGAGAAATTGACTATTCAGATCCTATTTCTAAGTGAACAATTATCTTCTACTGTTCAAGACCTTTCTAATTCCTGCTTCCATGCTCAATTCTGAGTTTTGAGTAGGAAGTTATGGATAAATGAACAATTTGTCTTTTCAATGATGCAATCGTGTACATGGATTCTTCCAACTCAGAGTCGAATTGGCTCTTGGACCCATGTTGGATACCTCCTTCAGGTTTACAGACCTTCCTTACTTCTTTAGGTGTAGGTCTGTACAAAAAATCCCATGGGCTCTTTCTCTAAGCCCTTTCCTGTTCTTAAAACAAATTTTTAGGCGTTAGCCCCTTTTCTTCGACCCCCTAATTCATGTGAACAAGGGATGTGAACCAATGCTAATAGTTAGGTGCTTATTCGGAGCCTTGGAACTTCGGGGCTCCGAATCTTTGGAGGATTCTCTTTCTGTACATCACAAACAACCTAGACCGTCGAATTGGCGAACTCGCGAAGGACGATGGATTTACGATCCTCATTCTCTATTCAGATCTACGGTGGATAGGAGCGTTGGGACTCTGGCTTCGACAGTTTCCAAATAACATCTCAACAAATCTCCCGAAGTATCGATTCACCAAATATTCTCTCTCTTGCTTCCACGTGTCATCTCCTAATCAACGGTTGACATTAACTCCGTCCCTCCGGGAGTTCTCGACTCAAGCAACTTGCAACTCAAATCCCCCAGAGTGCCACTTCTCCAAACCTTGGGATCTAGCACCACACATCCTCTATGATAAACGATCAAGATGGACTTCAGCCTTCGGGCCTATGGAATCCCTCGACCTCAACTGTTTATGCCTTGAATCCTCCAGACCACGTGATCTACTGCTGCGTTTCCTCTACCGATGAACGGTGAGGATTTACTCCACTCTTCAGAGCTTCGGGGGTTTTGCTTTTGTCTCACTTCGTTCCTTTCAAACGTCAAATTGGTGAACTCCTGGGGTCTAGTTAGTACTACACACTCGGGTGCTACGTGGTAGATTCCAAGAAGCGAACACGTGGCCCAATCTGAGGGGTGACATGTGTCAAGTACTAACTGGAAAAAACAACCTTTCAAAAGCACAAAACACACTGACACTTGACACACATCTTGTGTGTCCATGTCATCCCAGGTGACATCACCAAGCCACATCACTTCGGTGCTTCATGACTTTGGAACTTTGGGACTTCAGAACTTCAGAGATTCGACAGTTCCTCCAACAGCTTTTTCCTTGAACGCTAAACTCTAGACTTCTTAACCTTCCGAGGACCACGTAGTACAACTGTCACCAATCAAAGTGGTGAAACGTTGCCCGACCGTCGAGTGACATGTGTCAGGTCCCAATTGGTACTAAGGGCCTGTCAAAATTACAAAAACAAGCGACACTTGGAAGACCTAGGTAGGTCTACGTCACCCTAGGCTATGTCATCATGCCACATCATATCTGACGCTTCAGAACTTCGGGGATTTCTTATCATCGACACTTTCTAAAACATGTCGAACGGGTCCATGTCACCGTCGTTGACATCATCATGTCACATAACTTAGGAAAACTAGGACTTCTAGGATTCCTTCACATCTACACCTTATCAAAACTCCTAACTGTCGATTGTCGACAACTGATTCTTGTAGCTTTGGGACTTCGACAATTTCTTCACCGCGCAACCTATAATGGATTTCTCCGAACATCGAACCATCGAACCACATGAGAATTCCAACGGTTCTCCTCCTCCCAAATGATCTATGGTTGAGGATCACTCCGAGACTTCAGAGGATTTCGTTGTTGAACAACCCACAACCCCCAGACTGTCAAATTACGAACATTGCTTAATATGAGGACACATGTCCCTGGAAATGGATGGTCCAGATTGGTTCTAGACTTTGGGGCTTCGATAGTTTTCTCTGTTATAGTTTTAAAATGGCCAGAGGGGCAGAGTCCGAAAGACTTCTGTGCTTAACCACCGTGCACCTTCTCTAGATTTGACGGTTGTGGGGAATCTGTCTTCTTCCAAATAGATCCAACGACCCAAATTAACTTTATGGCCCAGTACAATGTCTGTTGTGGTTTATCAAAATGTTATACCTTTTGAGCTTCTGAACATAGCCAAGGTGTTTCCCCAACACCTTCTTGGCACTCTGTCCATCAATTCCTTGTGGAATTTTGACTCCAAATTCCACATTCGTGGCCCATCTAGGTTCAGTGTAGAAAACATGGGCTTTGATACCAAATTGTCACATACTCAGCCACCAAGGCTGGGTTATGCCACTTGAAACTATCATGCTCTAATACCAAATTGTAACGTCCCCCGGTCACCTAGGTCGGGGACACGCCACTACTTCAAAACCAAACTACTCTAAAACCATATTGTAACGTACCCAACCATCCCAGGGTGGGGCATGCTACCAAAAACAAAACTCTCTACTCTGTCCAAACTATGATNTTAACAGATATAGACATTCTTCTCATACACAAATTCATGTAGAAGTGACAGTAAACACATAGATGCAATAAACACAGACAATTCTGATAAACTTTAGACATATACTTAACATAGCATGTAAAATTAATATGGAATTGGTACTTATCATTTTATGAGAAGACCACCAACTGTGTGTAGACCTTCCACGAATCTCCCAACCTTAGATCATGTTGCTCCAAGATATCAACAGTGGGTCACCCCCGAGCAGGGACTAAAATCCACCCAGGGTAAAGGAAATCCTAGGTTAGGCTGAGACTACGGAAAGTTGGACAATGCAACATGAACGATTGCCTCCAAGGAGTCTACTCACGCCCACTGCTCATAGAATCTCTTTCCCCACATGTTTGTCTCACCCCGAGAATATACACCTTCACTGTTCCATTGTCCATCAACTGCTCCACTTCCCTTCCAGGGCTTCAACAACATGTCGGATAAGGAATTCTCAAAGCTTTGTAGCTGTTGTTGGACTCTCTCAAGGATAAATCACTTCCACAACGATCTCTCTCACATGGAGAGAGTTGCTCACAGGCCTAAAAACTTGCTTCTTCAACCCACGGGCCTGGAAACCCGCCTCTTCAAACCACATGCCTAATAACCTGCTTCTTCTGTCCAGCTCTTAAGTCAACCAAGTAACCACAATAGCAAAATCGGGTAAGGAAAGGGACATGACTCAACAAATTACAAAGGTTCATGATGACAGAGGGTTCAACAATGGCGGAAATGGATGACTGCATGGCTACTCAATGCGTGAATGAATGGGGAAAGGGATGGAAACAATGGTGAGTGAACCCCCCAACGATGGAATTTCCCACATAAATCAACATGCATCCTGGATGACACTTGTCTCTCCAGAAGCTCGTTCCTCCCACTTGGAGTTCGTTCCTCTCCCCAAAGGAAATTAGGATAATAGGTTATGTCCAACCTTAGTCTTTGAGGAATATATTATAATATTCCTTTGGGTTAAGCCCTCAAAATTAGCCCTTTTTCCTAGCCTCTCAGCCCCCTTCCCTTTCCCTTCCTAGTGGAGCTTAGTCCCCCATAACTCTTTCTTCATGGTTGGTCTACACGCAACGATGTATTGTTATTAATGATCTACATAATTGCATATACAAAAATAGGCTCATTGGACTTTGCATCTAGGCTCTCCTATCTAATAAATAAATAACCCTCCCAGCTTATAAATACTTGGCTCACCAACCTATAACCATCATTAAACATCATTACAATTCAACATGGGATCGACCTTGGGGTATTATACAGATGGTTAAAAACCACTTTGCAGATGACTCTGTTCTCTCGTTCATAGTGAATAAGACATATGTTGATGGTGATCCTAATTGTCTAAACACTTTTTTCTCAGCCTCAGGTGTCATAGTCAGTTGCTCATAAAACTGCATTTTGATTAGTAGGTTTGGATAACCCCCCTGATTGGATCCTTTCTACTTTGTCTTATATTCTTGTTGGGGTTATTGCATGATATTTGTATATTCCCTTTAGATTCGAGTTGTTTCTAGTTTCCTTGTGGGATTGGTGTTTGCAAAAGTTGCAAAATAAGCTTCATATATAGCATCATAAGGATCTTCCATTTGCATGCAAGTTGACTATTGTTGGTCGTATTCTTCAGGCATCTCCTGTTTATTATGTGTCTTATTTATTTCCAGGTTTGGATCAATTTTGAGGACTAGAGTATATTTTGAGAGCATATATGTGGCCCAATTAGGGTGGAGATTAAGGTTTTCCCCTAGTGCCATGGGATGTTTGCACCATGTCCAAGGATGAAGGGGGTCTTGAATTAATTGATGTTGCCACTCAAGGGAGTATTTTGGCATCCAAGTGGGTGGTTCATTGTCTTGAGGGTTCATCTCCTTGGTAGATATTATTTCGACATTAAGTGATTTTAGTGCAACATTTAGGTATAGTTTGAGGGACTTTCGGACCATGTGATATCATCGTGTCTCCTCGTTTCTTTCAAGTATCTAGCTCCTCGTGTTTCAAAGCATATGGATTTCCTGTAAGGAAATTGATAGTTCGGTTCATTGGTAGTGGGAAGGAAATAAAGCTAGTTGGGATTTAGCTTTCCATCCCATTTGGAGTTGGAGAGTTCAGGATTCATGTGTGGAAGAGTTGCCTTGGTTTTCGTCTCATAGATTGAGTAGGAAGGGCATATTTCTTAGGGGTGATTTGTGGGATTTAGTGTCTTGTTCTTGAAATGAGTGTTGTGCTCTCGATGAAGAGTATGGTATCCTTTCTTCAAATCATCCTTCATCGCGGAGATACAAAGGCTTATCCTCGAGGTTGAGTTGTATAAATTGAACATTTGAATGCTTGGGCCCTCTTGAAGATATTGGAGTTGGTGTTTTGTTCATCCCTTTCAATAGCATGACTCTCATCAACTATATTTCATACTTTATAAAAGTCATCCACTATCCCTATTCCTAAATGTTTGTTGGATATCCAGGGATTTAGAGGATAGATGGATTCATTGGTTGCACAATGTTTGGTTGTAGCATCTTTCATATAAGTTTTGATCTTTTTCTTGGTTCATAATTTATTAAGGGGTTCCATCCAAGGCTAAGTTGGCCAAAAGAAAGATTTATGATGACCTTTATCTTGTTTTCCAGTGATCTAAGACAGTGAAGCACATATTTTAGGAGTATCAATATGCCAAGCAATGTTGGAGGTGTTGGCACCCAAATTTTTGGGTTCAGTTTTGTGCACCCACACAAATGAAGTTGTGTGTGCTCATTCCATATTTTTGCACACGCCAAAGAAAATAGAGTGTGCGTCGAATCAAGTTTTTTCAATTGCACACCAAGCTTACAATCTACCAAGTGTGCATTGGTCTGATTTTTTTAATTTGCGTTGAAAAACAAGAAGATGCTCGTCGGAATCAAGAAAGGAACCATCGGGAAATCTCCCTGAATGCTTATTTCCAGCAACATATGAGGATGTGGGATGGCCAAAGGATGAGATGGCCATGCAATTAAGATTGTCATTGATACATAAATTCTACGTGGAACATTGGTAGACACAAAAAGTGTTTGAGGCAGTTTTGTCAGGAAAACGAGTGGAGCATAGTAGAAAGAGACAATGCTCCCTAATAGTGAAAGACATAAAAGGAAGCACTAATATCATAAATTGGGCTAGCTGGTGAGACCAGTGATATATTGAGGAAGAGAGATTCATTGAGTCTTTAGTATCGAGCTCGCTCTGATCATGTTGTAATGCTATTATACTTTGAATATATTTCCGTGTTTGTATATGTATGAGTGTTGAGAAAAGGTGCACTGTCTAGTATGTTGTAACTCTGAGGATTTATATAGAGAAGATATGAAGTTCTATGGCTATCATATGTATCTATCTTGTGCATTGTATAATTCTATTGTGATGGAATGACTCTAGTAATAAAGATGTGACAATTCTAATCCATTTTATTTATGTTATGTATGAGTTGAACATGTGTGTGTATTGTTTTAATGCTTAGTCCTAATAATATTTCAGAGATGAGTTGCATGGATGCCAATCCTGATGTATTTCAGTGTGTTTATCCTTCATCCCTGTCATAAGACCTTATGGTCTCTGTGATCCTCTCTGCATCTTGGGTGAGACCTTCCTCAGCCTTGGCTAAGGATTGATATGTTGGTGCTATTGGGTTTTTTTTGGACAACTTTGGACGAACCCTGGGTATAAAATCACCATCGTTATGAAGGTTGCGTGCAATTGTGGATCAAAACACCCAACAAATGGTTCCGTTGTCGGGACCTGAAATTCTTGTCAGGAACAATGAAGGCAAGAAATGAGGTGGCATCCTACTAAGGAGGAACTTCAAGACTGGGTAGAGGAAAAAGAAAATGATTTTTCCCTACAAGAGACTAGAGGATTGAGAGTGAATGAAAAGAAATGGAAAGACAAGTATCTTTAGTCGAATATGCATGGGATTTTATTTGTTGAATTTCCTTGTCTGCTGCATGAAGGGATAAAATGGCAAGTTGGTGCCAATTCTCTGGTGTGGTCGTTGGAGCCATTGGCTTGGGATCAATCCAAGCTTGAAGAACTTAAAGTGTTGGATAACAAGTAGAATCAGGCTATCAAATTATGGTTTTCTCGACTAGAAGAAGGATACATTATTGAATTCACCGTGGAATACATTGATTCGTTTAGCAAGGTTGAAAGAAAGTTTGCAGAAGGATTGAGAAGGTGAATGTTGGAATAAATTCTACTTTGGATAAAAATGTTGGTCGTGGAGAAAGGTATAATGCACATGGAGCTCGATTGAATGGAGGAGTAAACTCCCCTTGTGCAGGGATTTATGCAAAGACAAGGGAAAGTCAAAATAGAGAGAAAATGGATACGTTGAGGAGGATCTTGAAATTGTTGAGATGAGGTGAGGTATGGAATGGATGAAAAAGATAAGAGGAGAAAAAGAGTTGAGAGGTACACAAGAATATTTGAGATAATATGAAGAGCGAAAGACAAAGGTGGAAATAATTATCGAGGGGCGCATGATGAGGGGTTAGGTCCACGATGAAGAGAAAATAAACCTCACTAGGAGGTAGTGCGGGAAAGAATGTTGTGATAGAGTGGATCACAGATGAGGATAGGCCCATAAATAGGTGTGACATAGAGGAGATGGTGTCTAGTAGGGATACCAATAATGATACTAGTAGTGGTGTGATAATAAGAAGAGAGGATGGCGCGCGAAACAATAGTGCATCATTTGGAGAGGGATATTGTGTGCAAAGTGGTAGTGCAAAGATCAGACCAAGAGACAAAGCGTTGATTTTTAGTGCACAGGTCATCCTGGGAGACAGAGCACACATTTGTAGTGCACAATTGGGACAGGAAGGTAGAGCACAAAGTGATGATGCACCAAAAGAAGAGGAAGATGGAGGTTTCCTAGTGGTAGGGGAGATGAATTGATAATAGTATATGGTATTGCACAACTTCAAGTAGATAACTCTCTGCATCACCTCGTGAGAAGTTTCAGAATAAGATGGACTTATCCCCCCTTTGTACCACCCTCCTTGTGAATTTTTAATGAAGAAGAAAAAAAAATAGATCATGAAGAGATTGGAGTAGAAGAAATACAAGAAGAAGAGAGAAGCGAAGAGATGAGTGCAGAAGAAGGTGAAGTAAAAAATAATTTACCCCAAGCAATAGTGGTGTGGAATAATCAAGCCCCTAGAAGTTAAAGAATCAGAAATAGCTCAAGTTTGAAGATGGTGAATCAAGACAATACACCGAGACTACCCATTTTCCATGAAATGGGTAAGGATGATGCGAAGCAACACTGGTTTACTTGTGAAGCAATCTGGTCTGTAAAGAGAATTACAGATGAACCATCTAAAATCGCGCAACAAGAGACCACGTTAAGGGATAGAGCCTTGACGTGGTACATGAAGTATAAGGCTATTGTGTCATCAGGACATGAAAGGTCCCTGAACGATATTAAGCAAGATATACTTAGGGAGTTTCAGAAGCCTAAGTCAAGATCCCAATGCATTACAGAAATCAAGGCAATCAAACAGAAGGAAGGAGAAATTATCTCGGACTATGACCAACGGTTTAAAATCTTGTTAGATAGGATGATGTTCCAAATCTAGGATGTGCATCACAAATAATGATTCATTGCAAGGTTACTTCGCCATATCCGAGTATCACTCACCAAAACAAGGTGACTACTCAAGCAAAGGTAGTCAAAATCATGATGTGTTTGGAAGATACACCTAAAGACGTAGAGACATCGGTCAGGTTGTCGTAGGTTCAGTTGCAACTAACCAACCTAACGATGCAGATACAAGACATAACGAAGAATAAAGTCATGCACGATCACATATGGTCTACTACATGTCGCTCTGAGGGGCATCACCGAGATGAGTGTCTTTCCCTTCCAAACTATGCAGTGACAAGCACGCCAAGTCTATTTCCATATGGACAATCAGAATGGTGCGAGATATGTAGACAGTGGGGCCATGTGCCACCCCACTGTCCAACATTTCAGAAATACCATACAATGACTCACACTCCATTCTGCAAGTTCTGTAAATCTGTCAGTCATGATGTCAATAGTTATCGCTCCCTCCAGTTAATACAAGATAATACCATCTATGCATTCTGGGTACAGGAGGAGCATAAATGTGGTGAGTGTGGTGGTTCAGAAATATGTGGATACCAAGGATTTCCCCAAGGTGGATATGGGTGTGGTCGCGGCCGCATATATGGCAGAGGCGGAGGTAGATCCCCCATATGTTTCAATTGCGGTGATATTGATCATGTTTCATGATTTTGTATCAAATCGTGTGTGCATTATGCATATTGCTACGTCCCTGAGCATGTCACAGAAGATTGTCCCGACTTACTGAAGAAGTGGGAGGACAAGAAGACCAATTGTAACATGGTGCATGCCAAGTGGCGTAAGAACAAGAAGAAGAATGAGGAGGGTGACATCCGGGTAGTAACCAGTGGAGGGGAGAATATAAGAGTAGACTTCAAGCATTGTGAAATATCAGGTCAAAATTCAAAGGGAAAAATAAGGAGGGCACCTCAACGCCCTCCAAAGTTTGATGATGCTTAGTAAAAGTAGTTTCTGCATGATACACAAAGAGCACTCGAAGAAGAAAGAGTGTGCGAGGAGATGCAATGTGTGACTCAAAGTTCAATTGAAGAGGCTTGGATCCAGAAGGAAGTGCATAGGGAAACACAAAGGTCGCTAGAAGAGGCTCGGATCCATGAATAAGTGAAATGTAAAATTCAAAGGTCATTGGAAAAGGCTTGCACATGCGATGAATTGCAACGTGTGACACAAAGATCATTGGAGGAGGCTCATATGCATGAAGAAGTCCAATGCACGATGCAACGATAAATAAATGTGGCTCACAGATAGAATGAGTTGTGATGCAATGAGCAAAAGGAATACAAAGAACAACACTGGGAGGATTTGCAACACGTAGCACACATAAGTATTACATGAAGCATCTAAAGACCAATAAATTTATTTCTTATGTTGTTATTTCCACCTATTGAATGATCCAGAAGTTGCAAGTAATTTAACTTAGATGTTAGCTACTTGCATGAAAGAACAATGAGTGGAGGCTACCATATCTGCTCTGTTGCCAATAAGGGATGTTTTTCAGGTCAACAAGCAAAATCTCACTGGTCGATAATTTAAGATGACAGTAGAGCTTGGTGGCTATGACATGGATGGAGTCATGTTGGATTTGGGATCCAACATGAATATTTTTCTGAAGAAATCCTAAGAAGTGATGAGTAAGCCCAAGTTGGTTTGGTCACCTATCTAGTTTTGATGGGCCAATCAATACAAGATCTACCCAATAGGTCATCTGAGCAAGTAGAAGTCAACACAGAATGAGGGGAAACAAAGACCGACTTTAAGGTCATCGAGATTATGGATGAATCTAATCCATACCTAACATTATTCGGTATTGACTGGGCATCTAAAAATAATGCAGTGCTAAACTTGAAGAAGTGACAAATTTCCTTTGAAACAGACACCCTATATGTGGTCACGCCATTGGATCCATATGAAGGTGACCGATACAATGAGCTCGTGGATGAGGATGCGCGAAGATCAGTCATTGAAAATATTTATAATATCACAGGGCACATGGAGGAATACATCAAACCTACTGCAGATAGAGAGTTAAGGAGAAGAAGTGTCAAATATTATGACACAGATTCTAAGGATTCCATGGAGAGGTGGTGGAACAAGTTATACGAAGTATCAACAAGGAGGTGCATGCATATTTTTGCAAAAGAGATCGTGGAAGAATTTAGGTCCTATTAGTATTATGGGTCAGAGTTGGTGGACACATTGATAGTATGGAAACAATGCATTCCAAGTACCAGAGGCCTCACGTGCTTGACACAATGATTCTAGGAATTCCTACATGGTGATGGCTTATGCACCACCAACCTTACCGAGAATGGGAAACTGTGGAAGTGGATATGCGTGAACAATTCAGAATTAGGGAAATTGTACCTCACATCACATATATTTTCTCAAGAGGATGGTTAGAAAAGAAAGGGAATGCAATGCATTGTAAACATTTAAAGCTCTGATTTTCCCACCCACACCCACCCCCTATACCACCACTCCCAAATATTTTTGCTAAACTAACATGGAAATCACGTACACCTACTCTAGAAACATCTGCCTAATTCATAAAGCTTGAAGAATCATTAAGAGAAAACCCATCATTTTCCCCAACCCCATGGAACAAATAGAGGAGATAGATAGAAGTGTGGATGAGCTCCTTCATCACTGGATACAGTAAGAACCGAAATGGATTGATGTCGAGCCCCTGGGGCGACAATTGATCGAAGGAATAAGTATGGGGCCACATTGCAACCCACTAGGGGCCGCTACAATCAAATAACCTAAAAAGGAAAATCAAGATGGGGTGCACAAAAAACATGCGCTATGCCCCCAACATATAAGACCCGTGTATGTGTAGCAATGCCCACAATATTTTTACTAAGTACGAGCTAGTAACGACAACATATTTCTCCATAGGTCATTGGATCATATTGATCAATATGACAAGCATTTCCAGGCATCATTGGTAATAGATCATTAGACAATCCACTAACAGGAGGACCATTGAACCGATTCCACATTCAATGCAACCATCAATTTCACCACTTAGTGGGAATTTTGACGTTCTGAGCCTAATAGCCAACTTTCATCCAACTTCATTCACACATGCAGACAATATCACTAGGTAGTCTTCCTGCATACCTAGAATATGTAAGCATGGTCGACCCTATAACACAAGTATAAATTATGGGCTCTAACGACCAATTCACGTGAGTCTTGGAAGGATTTCCTAGTAGATCATCTCATTGAAAGGGCAAGGAAATCTACTTTCAGCAGATTACCCAAGATATGGGTATAGATTTTTTTATTCCACCTCATTCAGTAAGGCATCTCCTCAGGACAAAGAATCGGCATTGGTATCTCTCTGACTTCCACACTCCATTGCCATCTTCTAAGTATTTTGGTTGGTCCCCTTCCCCCCTCACCTCCACGATATAAATACCTGACCTCGTATGAACTCTTTAGAGAAATTCTCCACGTCCCATCCCCACTTTTTGTTTCCCGTCACCCATAGTTTCTACTTCCCCCAATTCATTACTATCAGTTCATGTTTTTCTCATTCATCTCTCGTACCATGGCCCAATTTCATAAACATCTCAGGATGTACACTTCCTCACCTGACCAACCCCCTGCAATTTCCACACCACGGTTGTTCTGCATCTTAAGGCTATATCAACAACTGTTTGGCAAAACCTCTATTCTACTTCATTCCCCACTTCCCTGATGTTAAGTATCACCATGCATCATCCCCTTTTCTCATAGGGAGGGCATAATACATTCCACGATTTCCATGCATCATCCCTTTTGTTGATAGGGAGGGGCCTCCTCTTTCATCCTAGATCCACCTCCTCCAACAAAAAACTTGAGGAAGGCATTTATATACAAACCCATTATCGCCCCCCCACTTATCGCATCTTGCCATAGATCCACATCCCTCCTCCAGTGGAATGGCCACATATACTAGCTCGGCCTGGCCGTCCTAGAATAAGAAGACAAGCCAATAATTATAATATATCTTTCTAGAGCCTCAATTCTCTCCAGATCTTGATGTTTGTTGTTGGGCCTTAAACAAATCCCTTATTCCCCTCCACAGACGCCAATGAAGGTTCTGGAGGGAGCATCTAGTTGCATGCACTCCAACTCCATCCTTCAGCATGTGGCTTGTGTATGTCATTCATGGACCTGAGTTGAGTTGCAAATACAACTTGCATTCATGATTTTTTGTAGTGTCCCCAAGGCCGAGCCCCGATGTGAACTATGATCTGAAAGAGATTGTAAATATGTGTTATAGGCTGGTGAGCCAAGTTTGTATAAGCCAGTAGGATTATGTGTTTGATTAGGCCAGAGAGCCTAAGGGTTGAAGGCCAAGGGCCTGGATTTTGTATCTGTATGTATGCAACACATCAATAAAATATAAACACCCGCCTAGTGCAGACCGACCACGATGAATGAGTGATGGAGGACTGAGCATCCACATAGTGGGCAAGGGATTAGGGGCTGAAAGGGGGGATAAGGGGCTGAGTGTTGAGCCTAGGGGCTAAGCCTAGGGGGCTTAGGCCTGGAATAATATTTTAATATTATTTCCAAAAAGAGCCATGTGCATATTATTTTATCCTAAGTTCCTGGCAGGGGAGGGAACGTGCAAAGGGGATGAAAGCTGTGGAACACATGAAGTTCCCAGGGTGACAAGTGTCAACCCTGGTGCATGCAAATATAATAGCCAAGATGAACCGTGGGAGGGGGATCTTGGGAATTCTACCCGACCTTCTGAGCGTGAACCCGGGGAACCTCGACAATAATACTTTGTACCATCCTGAAACCGAGACCGTGAGACTATCCCGGGATTGCTGAACCTGTTGGGGAAGCACTTGTTTTTTTTTTTTTCCCAATTGGTTGTTGCGGCCAAGCAGTGCTGGACTACGTGTGGCTTACTGGCCAGAGTAAGTTGGGGCTGAACTTGTGTATGTCCTCTCTTCTGGTGAGGGAGGACTGTGGTTGGAAGAAGCAGGTTGTCAGTCCTGTGAGCAACTCCTTCCAGGTAAAAGAGTTTGCTGGGAAGTGTTTTCTTCCAGAGAGTGTCCAACACCAGATACGGGCTCTGAGACTTCCTGATCCGGCCTGTTTCCGAGATCCAGAGGGGGAGGTTAGCACTGATGGACTGTGCGTGTGAAGGTGTATACTCCCGGGTGGAACATGCATGTGGGGAATGAGGGTCTGGTAGTAGTGGGCGTAAGATGGAATCTTTGGGAAGAATCCTTCCAGATATTTCTGTGCTGTCTTCTCTGTAACCTCAGCCTAGCCTAGGATTCCTTGCCTTGGGGTGGAGCTCGGTACCAGCTCGGGGGTGACCCACTGTTGAGCTAATGAACAGTGTGGTCTAAGGCTGGGAGGGTCGTGGAAGGCCTGCACTTGGTTGGTGATTTCTACAGCTGTTAAAAGATAAGTATCTAAATTATGCTTTGATCATGTTTTGCATGACTGAGTTGTTTATGTATCATGTTTTCCGCTGTGTAAATGAAGAATTGTTAAATGGTATGGAATGTTTACTTATAGCAGTAACGAGATATGTTTTACTCTATGAGTTAAATGTGTTTACTTGTTTAAATGCATATGGTTATACTGGCATGTGTTTATTATTAAAATGATGTGTACAAAATGGTATCAGAGCGTGAGTAAGCTCTGAACTGTGAAAAAGGTACACTACAAAGTGGTATCAGAGCCAGGTTTCGACACTGAGCCTAGATGGGCCAGTGGAGCAGTCTTTGGACTGAGAATGCGAGGGGAAATTGAGTCGGGAGGACCAATTTCGGACCCTGGTTTTCTCCGAAGCGTCAAGGAGATACTTGACTAGTTTAAACTCGGGAGGATCGTGAGTCGTAGGATCACTGTGGGATTACCCGTCAACCGTCCGAGTTGACAGAAGTTGCACAGGGTTTAAGTCCTCATGGGTAGAGGAGAAGTCCCGGAGAGTCATCGGGGTTTTGTTAAGCCAGAGAATCGAGACCTTGTGGTTCTCGAAATCCCGAGAAAGGATCCTAGCCGTTGATCTCGACAGGACATGCGTCAATATTCTGAGGAATCATCAGGATATTGGAGGCATCGGGATTTTTCAGGTCGAGAGAACTGAGACCTTTTAAGTCTCGAAACTCCGATGGAGTATCTCAGCCGTTGGTATCAACAGGACACGCGTCAGACCTCAGGACACGAGTTAGGATTTAACCCATCGGGGATTCCAGGAGGGAAGAAATCATGGTCATAGGAATCGCGATCTCACGATGTCCGATATAGCGACGGGAAAGTGGTGAAGTGGAGAAATGAGTTCTCATGTGCATCGGGAATCGGAGGATTGGAGATCTTGAGAATGTAAGTTCTAAACATTTCAAACCCGCGAAGTCCGAAACCCCGATAAGGGTATAAGACTGCGGTCACATGGACCTTGTCTTAACCGCGAAGGGCTAAAGAAAAAGGGCGCATCAGAAAATCGGAGATCGGGAGTTCGTGAGAGTAGGAACTCATGTCGTTGGGAATCCCGAAACCCCGATACTCGAAACCTCAATTGGGAACTATGCCACGTGGACACGTGGAGTTGTACCGCGTGCCAATGGGGATGAGAAGACAAGGCAAGAGGGGTGGGACCCCAATGACATCACCAAAGGTGACGTGGACCTTCCGGAACGCGCTATGTCCCATCACAGTTAAGGGAAACAACGGTGTTGTGGGGTTCAGAGTTAATTAAACCCGAAATTTTGGATTTCGGGGAATTGTAGTAAAAGGGAGTAGGAGGTCACTATTGCATAGTGAACTTCCGGGTACCGAAAACCCGAGGTTCTGAAACCCGAAGTACTGAGAAACTGAAGTTTCGAAAACAAGAATTGTGCAGAGCCTATTGAGAGCTCGGAAAACTTATTTTAAAATCGAAATGTCTTTTATTTTACTCGAACTGGCTTATAATATTGTGGTTGTTCATGAAGGTTTAATGGCCTTACAATTTTGAATTGAATTGCACAGTGCGTGTGAAGAGTCCAACGAAGGCCAGAACCCCAGTTAATCAACGTTGAGTATGGAGTGGGGAAAAGTGCAGTTTACCCCTGAAATAGAGGATGAACGAGAAGGAAAGGATGTTAACCTGGGAGTCGAAGGGTCGAACTCTAATGGGCATGGGAAGGAGATGGATAAGGAAGGACATATGATGAAAATCATTGAAGGGCTGCAAAGAGAGGCCAAGGAGCGCCGAGATGATATCCGAAAGCTCATGAAAGTCAGGGACCGACAGGGTGCATTAAACTTAAAATTTTTGAAGAGTCTGGAAAGAATAGAGAAGAAACTTGAGAAGGGAAGAGACTCAGGTACGACAGAGATTCGCAGAACTCATGGGAGAAGAAGTAGGTTGAGGAGTGGTAGCCGACATCTTAGTCACTCCCAAAGACATTATGAAAGTAAGACACACAGTAGTTCAAGCCCATCACCTACCCGAAAACATCAAAAATTTGGAAGGGAGGAATTGAAAGGAGAGATGAATAAAATTAAACCTCCAAAATTTGATGGAGAGCATAAGAAGGAGGAAGATGTTGAGACTTGGTTGTTGGGAATGAAGAAATACTTCCAACTGCAGAATTATACTGCCCATGCAGAAGGAAGAATTGCAATGTACCAGCTGAAAGGAAAAGCGTCCATGTGGTGGGATCAGTTTGTGCAGGTGCAGCACATCAGAGAGAAAGAGGTCACGTGGAAGGAATTTAAGAGGTATTTCGAGAAGAAATACCTGACTAAAAGATACTATGACAGAAAGATGAAGGAGTTCTTCGAACTCAAGCTAGGCAGCATGACCATTGATGAGTATGAACGAAATTTTCTGGAACTACTGAAGTATGTTCCATTCATCAAAGAAGAGGCTATTAAAATTCAAAGGTATCTGAGTGGACTGCCACCTTCCATTGGTGACAAGATTCAATATGACGATCCTATGACTATGGAAGAAACAATAATAAGGGCGAAATGCTTATACGAACAACAAAGAGAAAAGCCTACCTTTCGGAAGGCTTGGGATGACCAGAAGAGGTTTAAGAAAGAACATAGGCAGAAGGGAGACAAGCCATCCTTTTTCAGAAATAGTCTTCAGGGACAGCCATCATTTAGAGAGCCGAGAAGGACCGAAGAGAGTGCACAAAGACAGTGATAGGCACCCATTCAGTGTTGGGGCTGTCAAGGAAACCACAAGTACAAAGATTGTCCCCATAAAAATGGGAAGGCAAGAACTGTACATACTGTTCAGCAAGCTGAAACAGTGGAGGATATGGGAAGCAGAATGCCGAGGATCTACGCAGCCCTGGACAACAAGCAAGCAGAATTTCAATCACACATGATTGAAATGGAAGGTATGATCAACAACTGACCACTTGTTATTTTAATTGATTCAGGGGCTAGCCATAGTTATGTAGATCCTAGAGTGGTGGAAAGTTTGCATCTAACGAGAAGAAAACATGAGAAGTCTTGGTTAGTATAGTTAGCCACAGGGACCAAGAGGAAGGTCGCTGAATTGATTAATTCCTGTTCAGTGGACATGAAAGGAATGAACACTAAGGCTGAATTGAACATTCTGCCTTTAGGCTCATATGATTGCTTAATTGGGATGGACTGGTTGGACCAACACCATTCCCTTCTGGATTGTCGAAACAAGAGGTTCACATGTCTGAATGAAGAGGGAAATCAGGTAACAATCCAAGGAATTCCCAGAGTCGTGGCTGTGAGGGAAATTTCAGCTATGCAGCTGAAGAAATGTTACCGGAAAGGCTGTCAATTATTTGCAGCCCGGGTGGAAGAAGCATTCCAAGATGTGGTCTCGAATATGGAAGACCATAGGGTGCTCAAAGAGTTTGAGGACATGTTTCAGGAGGTGCCTGGACTACCTCTGAAGAGGGACATCGATTTTTCTATAAATCTGATGCCTGGAGCAACTCCAATTTCAAAGGCTCCTTATAGAATGAGCACACCAGAGATGAAAGAGTTGCAACTGCAGCTCGAAGAGCTACTAAATAAAGGTTACATTCGCCCCAGTGTGTCACCGTGGGGAGCCCCGGTCTTATTTGTAAAGAAGAAAGATGGAAAGCTGAGGCTGTGCATTGACTTTCGGCAGTTGAATAAAGTCACTGTCAAGAACAAATATCCTCTGCCAAGGATTGATGATCTTTTTGATCAATTGAAGGATGCAAAAGTATTTTCGAAAATAGATCTTCGATCTAGATATCATCAAGTGAGGATAAAATATGAAGACATCAGTAAGACCTCCTTTAGAACAAGGTACGGTCACTATGAGTTTACAGTGGTGTCGTTTGGACTGTCCAACGTGCCTGCTGTCTTTATGTGCCTAATGAATGGAGTGTTTAGAAATTATTTGGACAAGTTCGTCATAGTCTTCTTGGACGATGGTGTACTCCAATACAGAGGAAGAACATGAACAACATCTTAGAATGGTGCTGCAGGTGTTGAGAGAACACCAGCTGTACGCAAAACTGAGAAAGTGCTCATTTTACCAAAAGCAGATCCATTATCTGGGACACATTATTTCTGAAGAGGGGATCGCTGTGGATCCTGAGAAGGTAAAGGCCATTCAAGAGTGGTCAGTGCCAAGAAATGTGACAGAAGTTAGATCCTTTATGGGTCTGGCAGGTTATTATAGGAGGTTCATAGCTGGATTTTCAAGGATAGCTCATGCTATCACTTCCTTGCAAAGGAAAGAGAAGAAGTTCCAGTGGACTGAACAATGTGAGAGCAACTTCTAGCAATTGAAGCAGTTGCTCACTAGTGCTCCAATCCTAAAGATTGCTGATCCAAGTAAGGATTACGTAGTGTGCACGGATGCATGTAAGGAAGGGCTGGGAGGAGTTCTCAGCCAAAAGGGATCTGTAATTTGTTATGAATCCCGAAAGCTGAAAGAGCATGAAAATAATTATGCCACTCATGATTTAGAGTTGGAAGTAGTTGTCCATGCATTGAGGAAATGGAGACATTACCTCATGGGCAAGAAATTCAAATTAAGAACAGACCACAATGGTCTGAAGTATTTATTTGATCAGTCAACCCTAAATGCCAGGCAAATTAGATGGCTGGAATTTCTGTGTGAATATGACTTTGATATCAAGCATATCAAAGGGAGAGACAATAAAGTGGCTGATGCACTCAGTATAAAAGTGCATGAATTACATGCTATAGCCATTAGCATGTACATAACTGAGTTGAAAGACAGAATTGTGGAGGCTGCAAGTGTTGATTTGCAGTACAAAAGACTTGTAGCAAAGCTACAACAGCGTGAGAGACCACAGACCGAGGAAGGTTATACCTTAGGAACCGAGGGTCTACTTATGTATAAAAACAGAGTGTATGTACCCAATGACCAAGAGTTGAAGCTGGCAATTCTAAAGTAAATGCATAACATGGTTTATGCTGGACATCCTGGATATCAGAAGACGGTGGCAGCAATCAAAAGCCATTATTTTTGGCCAGGTATGAAGAAGGAAATTGTTGAATACATCGCCAGATGTATGGAATGCCAGAAGGTCAAGGCTGAGCACAGACACCCAACAGGGTTGTTGCAGCCTTTACCTATTCCTGAGTGGAAATGGGATGTGGTAACAATGGATTTTATCACAGGATTGCCCAGAACAAGCAAGCAGCATGATTCAATCATGGTGGTGGTGGAAAAGCTTACTAAAGATGCCCATTTTATTCCACTGAAAACCACCCACAGAGCAGCAGATGTTGCTGATATATTTTTAAAAGAAGTTGCACGCTTGCATGGAATTCCAAAAACAATTGTGTCTGATAGGGACCCAAAATTCACTTCGAATTTCCGGAAAGGACTGTTCAAGGATTCAGAATGAATCTGAACTTCAGTACAACATATCATCCCGAGTCTGATGGACAGACAGAAAGAGTAAACCGAGTAATCGAAGACATGCTGAGAATGTATGTGATGGATAAACCATCAAGGTGGGAAGACTACCTACATTTGGTAGAATTCGCCTACAACAATGGGTATCATGCATCACTGAAGATGAGCCCATTCGAAGCACTTTATGGAAGAAAGTACAACACTCCAGTGAGCTGGGATAATCCAGCTGACAGGGTAGTAGTTGGACCCGAACTACTCAAAGAGATGGAAGATCAAATGATAAAAATCAAACAGAATTTGAAAGCTGCCCAGGACAGGCAGAAAAGTTACGCTGATAGTA
>ML796061.1:155877-169004 GCA_009831015.1 Picea engelmannii
TTTTGGGTTCAGTTTTTACGCGCACAAACAAAGTTGTGCGTGCTCATTCCATAGTTTTGTGCACGTCGAAGGACATATAGTGCATGCCAGATCAAGTTTCCTTAGACACACCATTTTATTAATTAAGGAAAAAAATATTACATAAGAGGAACATGAGGGCTACGGGCCAAAATCCACCTCACATGGAAGAACAAATGGGTTTAAATACCCACAAAACTATAACAAAAAAATATCGTTAACTAGAACTAACTACAACTGACTAGAACTAACTTGGACACCTTACATGAGCATGAAGGTATCCTTTACAATAATTTTTTATTAAATAAAACATTTACCTATTTTGGATCATATTTCCTAACAACCCCCCCTTTGATCCAAAATATATTTGGAAAGAATACCAAGTTCAGCTCTGAACTTATTGAACTTAATTCATCCAAGAGACTTCATGAAAATCTCAGACGTTTGATCCTATGTTGGACAATAAGTTGATTTGATGATTCCCTTGATGATGAGAGTTCACAGATAATGGTACTTTGTATCAAAATGTTTTTTCTTTGAATGAAACACTAGATTTTTTGCTATCCTTATCATTGATTGTCTGTCGATGAATAAGGAAGTAGCTTCATTTTGAACAAATTTAAGATCCTGCAAAATTTTTCGCGACCATACTATTTCGTAAGTTGCTTCTCAAGATGATATATATTCAACTTCTAATGTTGAATTTTCAACTATGGACTGTTTCTTACAACTCCAAGATACAACATCTGATCCCATGCTCATTAAATAACCCAAAGTAGAATTCCTATCATCAATATCTCTAGCAAAATCTGCATCTGAGTAGCCAACATGTCTAAATTTTTTTATTCCTTTTATATTTAAGTCCATAATCTTTTGTTCCTTGAAGATATCTAAGTACCTTTTTTGCTGAATTCCAATGACTTTATCTTGGTTCCTGCATATATCAAGAAAGTACATTGACTACAAAAGATAAGTCTGGACGAGTATTTTTCAGATAAATTAAACTTCCAATTAACTGTCAATACTTGGTACTGCTGATAATCCCCCTCCCCTTCAAATTTAGAAATTTTTAAGTTCTTCTCCATGGGGGTGATAGATGGTTCACAATCCTCCATTCCAAGCTTATTTAGTATTTCTGAAACATAGTTAGTTTGGGAAATGAAAATGTGTCTTTATTGCTACATTACTTCAACTCCAAGATAGTAATGGAGGAATCCCAAATCTGTCATTTCAAAACATTTAAGAAGTTCTTTCTTTACCTAAGAAATATGGTCATTGTTATTACTTGTTATGAGCAAATCATAAACATGCATTACCAAAATGATTATATTTCTACCTTGAATTCAAACATACAAAGTGGTGTCTGACTCACTTTAAACAAAACCAACTTTTTGTAGATAGGCATCCATTTTAGCATACCAATCTCTAGGTGCTTGTTTCAACCCATACAATGCCTTAACCAATTTACAAACTTTCTTTTCTTTTCCTAAAATTTCAAAACTGGGGGGGTTGAAGCATATATACATGCTCATGTAGATCACCATTCAGAAAGGCACTTGTTAAGTCCATTTTGTGCACTTTCCATCCATTTTGTGCAGCTAAATCCAACACAACCCTGATAGTGTTCCACTTGGCTATTGAAGCATATGTTTCTTCATAATCAATACCTTATTTCTAAGCAAATTCCTTTGTGACCAATCTTTCCTTACACTTATCAATTTTACCATTTTCCATATATTTTATCATGTAAACCCACTTACAACCAATGGGTTTAACATCCTTTGGACACTCAACAATTTTCCAACTCTGATTTTTAATTACTACATCGTATTCACATTACATTGCCTTCCTCCATTCATCATATTCTACTACCTCTACAAAAGTAGATGGATCAATAGCAGTAAGAGCATAATTAAAAGAACCTAAGTTTTGTTGACTCCGTGTACCTGTTTTATGTTTTTCATCATACTTAACATCCTTAAGTACTTGAGTTTCCCACGTTGGAGTCTTGTGTGCAACTGCAAATGGTGATAAGTTACCATCCAAAGAATCATTATTAATGTTAAATTGAGTTGAATATTCTAAGTTAACTTGTGAAGAACTTGTCAATTCTTCACTCTCCACCTGTTCGTTTGATGTCCAAGTTGTTTCAAACCATTGATCATCCTTTGATTTATTTTTGGATTGCAACCTTTGTTCCTTAGTCACTTTTTTCTCTAGTTGATTAATTTGTTTCTCAATTTCATCTGCACTTAGACTTTCAATTTCATCAAAAACAACATCCCTGCTAACAATAAATGTTCTGCCTGATAAAAGCCAACAGGCCTTTTTTTGTTCAGAATACTCGACTAAAATACATTTCATGCTCATGGATTCTAATTTTGTTCTTTTTTCTTTTGGAATAAGTGCATAACAAACTAATCCAAAAACTCTAAGATTCTTTATCATGGGCTCATATCATGCTTCATAAGGAGTCTTGTCATCTAAAGATGAAGAAGGAGACCAATTTCTCAAGTAGATTATTGTATGCACTTCCTCAACCCAATAACTTGAACTTAACCCTTTGAAGAACAACATTGCTTTGGCCATGCCCATCAATGTTTGATTCATTCATTCAATTACTCCATTTTGTTGTGGAGTAAAGGAGTTAGTCAATTGTATTATGATTCCTTTTTCCTGACAATATGTATTGAATTCACTTGAAGTGAATTCTCCCCCATTGTTTGTACACAAAGTGGTGATTTTCTCCCCAGTTGCAGTTTCAACCAAGTTCAGAAATAACTGAAATTGTTTTAATGCTTCTGATTTTTCCTTTAAAAAATACACCCAAACCATCATGTTGAAGTCATCAATATATAAGATAAAATACTTCCTTCTTCCAAGTGAAGTATTCAAAGTTCCACAAATATCATTGTGAATAATTTGTAACCTCATGTTTACCCTCCAAGAACTTGTAGGAAACTATAACCTTCTCTATTTTCCATAAATGCAAGCTTGGAATCTTGCATTTTCTTTCTAGAATGTGGGAAATACCTTTACCATTCCTTGTTGTTTAAGATGAACAAGACTATCATCATTTAAGTGTCCAAAATGAACATGCCATAACCGAATGGGTGTAATACCTATCTCTATTGATCCTACAAAATCTTGCTTTCTTGGAATGATTGTACCCTTCATTCGAAGAAGTTTTCCATTCTCATATCATGTCACAACAATTTTATAATTGTCCTTTACTAAGTTGAATTTGATAAATCCATCTTCAATTACAAGTTAATGCCTTGATTGGTAGATCAAAATCAAAGACAAAAAAGTCTTCTTAAAAGAGGGAACATACCAAACATTTGAGATTATACTTTCCCCAATTCCTGGTAAAAACACCTTAACTGAACCTTTTCCCTGTGGTAAGTGATTGGTGTCATTTTCTAGAAATACCGAATTCAAATTACAATCTTTATAAGTCCATAAAGAATATTTTTAGTACATCATATGTTCAGTTGCGCCAGTATCCATAATCCATGCATCCTCAAAATCACTTCTGAAAGAGTTTTCTTTTTCAGTCTGTTGGAGTGATGTAAAAACATACTCATAGTTTTCATTTTCATATGTATGTGCATATTGTGCTAAAGAATATTCTTTCTTTTTTGGTAACTTCTCATAAGGAATGCAATAATCAGAGGTGTAATGTCCAACCTTATCACAACGAAAACAATTTATTGTTGTTATCTTTCTGCTTCCTCTTCCAACAGTTTGTGATCAATGGTCTTCTTCTTTGGAATATTTCTTTTTCCAGGACATATTACCTCTACCTCTACCTTGGCTTTGACCTCGACCTCTATTTGAATATTGAAATGTTTTATGTTCATTTCCTTTTACTTGCGCTCTCAACCGAAACATCTTCACCCGATTGATGTTTCTTACCAAAATTTTTGTCATGCATAGTAATCAAATCACATAGTTTATCAAAGGTAATATTATCCAACTTATCTATTAACTGCAATTTTTCCAAGAAATTATTATATGTATCTGGAAAGCTTGAGATCAATATTGTGACCATCATGTTATCTTCAATCTTATCAAAACCAACTTTTGAAATTTATTTCTTAATATTTTTGAGGCATGGAATATACTCCATGACATCTCCTCCAACAACTAAATTTTGTTGAAATAGCATTAATTGTAGATCAACTTGTTTAGCTTATGTTTGTTTATCAAACAAATACTGAAGAATTTTCAAGGATGACCAGGAATCAACACAGTTTTCAATATGCACAAAAACATCATTAGAAATTGTGCTTTGAATGAACACTAATTCTTTTTCGTCTTTCAGTTCCCATCTAGCTAATGGAACAAGATATGTTGGCTTAGTAGGTTTTTCATTACAAACACCTTTCCATATTTCATTATAAATAAGTGTGCTTTGAATGTGATGACTCCAAGCTTTATAATTATTTGAACCTTCTAATTTATCAGAATCATTAAACAAACTAATGATTTTAGACATTGTGAAAATTGGAATGCAAATACAACTTATATCACCAAGATAAACACCTTATAATGCCAAATTGTAAACACGCCTTATATTACTAGAAATAACACCTTATAACACAAAAATAAAAATAAAAAACTCCTTATAACACCAAAAATCAAAATATTCAATATACCTTATAACACCAAATGCTCCTTATAACACTGATATATATGCAATAATAATTGAGTGATAGTAATATTGTTTGTATAAGATTGTAGTTTGACACCTTATAACGCATTAATTGTATTAATTTACACCTTATATCACCTTGATTGCAATTATAAGCACCTTATACCACCTTATACCTTTGATCACCTTATATTACCTTATTTTGTTGCAATTATTTTTTTGTGCCATGAAGTAAAGTACCAAATAAAAATTGTACAGGATAATCCAAACACCTGACAAGCACCATACACTGTCAGACAGTTGTCTTAGGTTGATTGATAGTTGGTATGGATTGTTGGTTGTCATTGATGTCAACTATTAGAGAGTGATATTGTAGGTTGATGTCAACCCTTGGAGAAAGTATGGTAGCGAATTCCAGTAGCACAAAGGTTTGGGTAATGGACCCAAGTTTGTTTGATGTAAAGATGACTCATTATTTTTTTTTCATGGTTGATAATAACTACAAATGGATGAACTTAAAAGTGTTCCCCTTATGGTGAAAGCCTTCACGGGAAGACGCTTTGCGGATTCAATTATCCTAGAAGTATGGTTAGAGAACCCATGCTTATTTGTGGAATAATGAGATGAAGGTTAGTGAATTTTTCAGTGAAACTATCCTAAATGGATAGTTCTTGTAATTCCATTTTCTGTGGTATGTGGAATGTCACATAACTCCTCACAGTTAGAGAGTTATGGCCATGAGAAGTTGGAGAACCCAGGTTTGGGTAATGGACCCAAATTTGTTTGATGGATAACGATATGATTTTTGATATATTTTCAGGTAATACTATTCTATATGGATAGTACATGTCATTCCATTTCTGTTGTTATGTGGAACATCACATAACTCCTCACGGTTTGAGAGTTATGGCCTTACGAAGTTGGAGGACCCTCATATGTCATCTAGAAGCCCCAAAAGGTCAAAGTAATCAAAGTGGTTTAAGAGATTTTAATGTTGAAATAATGTAATTGCAAAGAGTATTCTTATTCTTATTGTTATTTTATTTATAGGATCAATCCCCATTGTGGATTGATCATGTCGGTAATTGTATTAGGACCAAATCCCCTTTTGCGGATTGGTCAACAGACAATTGTAATAGGCAGAATAAGAAGTTGGCCCCAGTAGTTATTATTGAGACCCATAAATATAATAAAGGTGGGTTTACCCACCCAGAGTGAGAGGTCGGCCCTGCCAGTGAAAACCCTTCACACGTGCTAGTCTTGTATATAGAGAGAGGCTAGCGCCTCACTTTAACACACAACTCACTTGCTCAGTTTGAGAGACAAGTTCCGATCTGTTACCGACAAAGGAGAGAGGAAGAAGAGTGGTGCATCTTTTGGAGAGGACTTTCTGTATTGGTTTCAGTTATCTCTTGACATTGTATTGGCAATTTATGATAAGGAAGTTTTTGCTGGGTTTTCTTCCCCTAGAGGGTTTCCTAGGATAAATGTTGTGTCTCTTGTGAATGTGTATTTATCAGTGATCTTGTTCTTATATTGTTGTTATCAATTGAAATGAAAATAACTATAATAATGGCATGAAACATTAACATGGTATCAGAGCCAACCTGAAGGAAGCATACTTCGCAAGAGAAAAACGTCACTGTTACCAGACATGAAAATTAGGGCTTTTTATTGGTGAAGCTTTTCAGCCCCGAAACCACCTAGAAAGTTGTGCCCTCCCCCAAGGATCATTTTGGCACCTTCAGCGCACCTTTTCAGTGGCTAGATCTCCCAGAAAGTGAAACCCTAGTTTCACAAAGTACCCAAAAAACAGAAAACCAGAGTACTAGAAGTACCAGAAAACCAGAAGCATCAGTCCAAAAATCCGCAGATCAAGTTTGAGGGGGTGTAAAAGTTGGATTTTCAAAATTCCGACTGCACCAGCTAACTTGGCTCAGCTCAACGCATCTATCCCCTGGATCAGAATTTCAAAATTTGAAGTTTGAAAAATTAGGGTTTCCTCATAAAACCCTAAGTTGCAGTTGCAGTTGCAGTCTCAGAACCAACTGCAGTTGTAGTACCAGTTGCAGTTGCAGCCGTAGAACCAGTTGCAATCACCCTTGAAATTTTCTCAAGAGTTGGCAATGATTACCGCTGCTACCAGATGGAGCCACTACCTGCAAATGCTATCAGAGGTATGTACTTACATATGTTTAATGGTTAAACCCTAAAGAGTATTTGCAGGAGAAGGGATCTTTTTCCATAGATCCAGAAGGATCTCAAGATCCAACACATTCAGAGGAATGATGCAACCCAGTTGTGATTATTCTGATATACATCTATGTGTCATGACATTATCTTAATCAGTGTTGCATGTTGAAGCTATGATTAGAAGGATTAAAAGATGATCATAGAGCTTATTCTCTAACCTAACCTTCTGTCAAGATAGCATATTGTCTTAGTACAATAGACAGGTTGAAGAAAGCACTCACCACTTGATTAAAGGAGACCTGGAAGAAAAGCAAGCACTCATCCTTGAGGACAAGGCTCCAGGTTTGATTAAATCAAGTTGATAAGATTCAAAGGTACAGATGACAAGTAGATGACTATAGTTGAGATAGCAATCTTTGTAAAGTATTATATCTAATAACATGTGAGCATATAGAGGTATATACTTTGCCTGATACAACTAACACCTCCCCTAGGAGAAACCTCATGTGTTAGTTCCAGGTTTCCATGGAAGAATGCTTGGTCACAACACTATGAGAGTGTTGACTTCATTTCGTATTGTATTCCTTACCTTTAATATTTGCTTCAGATAAATTATAAGTGATATCACTAAAGGAGATACTGTGATGATTGTTCATGCTATTGCTTTATATTATCAAAAGGATATTATTCTTGCTTGTTGTTTTGTTGACCTTGCTCCAGGTCACATGAGGAAGCTATAGCGAAGGTTGCAGAAGGGAACGTGCTAAAGGAGAGATCATAAATGTAGCAATCATCAGTGGAAAAGAAGAAGGTGGATCAGTCAGAAGCTGCCATGACCCACGCTATCAAAGAATCCATGTGAATTCTAGAAGATTAGCTCACATCAACTACAAGGCACTACCATACATATGCAAAGCGGTCACAAGTTTACCAGAACTCAGAGGTGACCATGAAGGCATATGCAATGGATGTGCACAAGGGAAGAACATCAAGAACCCGTTTTCGAAGAGGGACAACAAGGTAGAAGGAGTCCTAGAGCTCATTCATTCAGATGTATGTGGCCCAATTCCACCATCCTCCATTAATGGGTATGTATACTATGTATCATTCATTAATGATTATTCTTGTAAAAGACCTGGATATATTTGAAGTGTTTAGCAAGATCAAGGAATTCAAAGCCTTGATAGAAAACCCTTCTGTAAGGAATATTAAGATACTCAGGTTAGATAATGGAGGAGAATATACCTCAAAAGAGTTCGTGAACTTCTGCAAAGATGTTGGGATCAAGATCCCCAACAAAACGGTGTAGCTAAATGGAAGAACAAAACCATACTGGAAGCTGTGAAGACTATGATCCATGACCAAGATCTTCCTATGTGCTTATGGGCAGAAGAAACAATGACAACTGTTTATGTGCAGAACCGATTATCCCATAGCACACTTGGGCTCAAGACACCGGAAGAGATGTTCACCGTAAAGAAGCCAGAGGTAAGCCATCTCAAATTATTTGGCTATCCATTGTTTATTCATATACCTAAAGAAAAGAGAAACAAGCTAGACCCTTTAGGAAAGAAGGGAATATTTGTGGGGTCTCCAAGGCCTTCAGAATCTACATATCAGGTCACCACCACATTGAGATCAGCAGGGACGTGACCGTTGATGAATAAGTAGCACTTAAGAAATCAAGAAGATGCCAGCTTAAAGAAGTATATGAAGAGGAACTCGTAATTCCCAGGATTGCAGAATCAGTGAGGGAAGTTCCCAGAGCCGCAGAACCAGAGAGGGAAGTCACAACTTCCCTTGATGAGGAGATTCCTGAAGACCATGATATAACAAAAGTTCAAGAACCTTCTCAAATGACCTTCTCCCATAAAAGAAAGCCTGCTTGGGAAAGAGAGATTATTCAAGATGGAGAGAAGTATGGTGTTCCTGAAGGAACCTCGAGACAGGTGAAAAGATCAAATCCATTCAGAGAAAAGAATGGGCATATGCCATGACGGAGGAATACCAATCCATAATGAAGTATGGGAAATAGTTCCCAGATCAAAGAATAAATATGGGGTATCCTACAGATGGCTCCTCAAAATAAAACATGTTGATAATGGAAGTATTGAGAAGTATAAAGCAAGATTTGTCGCTCGTGTATTTTCCCAGAAGGAAGGCATTGACTATGAAGAGACATTCACTCCTGTAGCCAGATACACTTCGATCAGGACCATCATAGCTCTTGCAACTAAGATGAAGTGGAAGCTGCACCATATGGATGTGAAGACATCTTTCCCGAACAGGGTCATCGAAGAGGAAGTGTATATAGAGCAACCTCAAGGATTTGAGGTTGAAGACAGGAAGTCTCATGTCTGCAGATTAAAGAAAGCCTTATACGGATTGAAGCAAGCTCCCAGAGCTTGGTATGGCCATATAGACAGTTTCTTGACGAGCTTGGGATTTACCAAAAGTAAAGTAGACTCAAATCTCTACTTCAAAATTATGGATAATGAACCAGTAATCTTACTACTGTATGTGGATGACTTATTCTTAACTAGAGAAGAAAAGCTCATCGCTGAATGTAAAAAGAGACTTGCCGCAGAATTTGAAATGAAAGACCTTGGCCTAATTCATTATTTCTTAGGCCTTGAGGTATGGCAGAGTCTAGAAAGGATCTTCCTTAACCAAGGGATGTACACAGTCGAAATCCTAAAGAAATTAGACATGCTATAATGTAAGTCCATGAATACACCCATGGAAACGAAGCTGAAGCTGCTAGTCGATACTTTGTCAAGACTTGATAGATGCCACACTGTACAGACAGATTATTAGATCGTTGATGTACCTGACGAACACCAGACCAGACATTTGTTTTGCAATGAACACCTTGAGTCAATTTCTGGTAGAGCCCAGACATGTTCACCTAGTGGCTGCAAAACATGTGATGAGGTACCTTAAAGGTACAATATATTATGGTCTCAGCTATGATGGAGATCATAATTTCACATTGAGTAGATACACTGATTCAAATTGGGCAGGAAGCGTTGCTGACAGAAAAAGCACTTCCGGATGCTATTTCAGTTTGGGATCAGCCATGATTCCATGGAAGAGTAGGAAGAAATCCAGTATTTCTCTCAGCACAGCAGAAGCAAAGTACATTTCCGCATGTTCTGCTAGCTGCGAAGCTATATGGCTTCGAAAGTTGTTGACTGGCCTATTTGACTTGGAGATGAGAGCAACCACGATCCTATGTGACAACCAGAGCTGCATAAAGATGACAGAGAATCTTGTATTCCATGACAAGTCAAAGCACACAGAGATCCGCTATCATTTCATTAGCGACATGGTACAGAGAGGAGCCTTGAAGCTTCAGTACATTAGCACAGATGAACATGTTGCTAATGTATTGACCAATCCTCTATCTCATGTAAAGTTTGAACACTTTCGAGATAAGCTTAGTATAGTCCGAAAGGACCCTCCCTGAAAGAGGGAGTATATATGTATTCCTTGCTTCTGACCTCGCTGTTAGACGTAAAGCAAGATGAGTCATTGCTTCTGACCTCACTGTTAGACATAAAGCAAGACGTTGTGTGTTTTCCTTGCTTCTAACCTCGCTGTTAGACGTAAAGCAAGATGAGTCATTGCTTCTAACCTCGCTGTTAGACGTAAAGCAAGACGTTGTGTGTGTTCCTTGCTTCTGACCTCACTGTTAGACGTAAAGCAAGATGAGTCATTGCTTCTGACCTCGCTGTTAGACAAAAAGCAAGACGCTGTGTGTATTCCTTGCTTCTGACCTCGCTGTTAGACGTAAAGAAAGATGAGTCATTGCTTCTGACCTCTTTGTTAGACGTAAAGCAAGACATTGTGGGTATTCCTTGCTTCTGACCTAGTTGTTAGACGTAAAGCAAGATGATTGCTTGCTTCTGACCTCGTTGTTAGACGTAAAGAAATATGATGATGTATTCCTTGCTTCTGACGTAGTTGTTAGACGTAAAGCAAGATGATTCCTTGCTTCTGACCTCATTGTTAGACGTAAATCAAGATGATGATGTGTTCCTTGCTTCTGACCTAGTTGTTAGACATAAAGCAAGATGATTCCTTGCTTCTGACCTTGTTGTTAGACATAAAGCAAGATGATGATGTGTTCCTTGCTTCTGACCTAGTTGTTATACGTAAAGAAATATGATTCCTTGCTTCTGACCCAACTGTTAGACGTAAAGCAAGATGACGTATACCTTGCTTCTGACCTAGTTGTTAGATGTAAAGAAAGATGTGACTGACACTGAGCTACCAACTTAACAGCTGTGACATTGAGCCAATGTAGTACTGTGATTTGCCAACCTAGTGCTATGATGAGGTATCATTTTTACTGATACATATTTGATGCAGATGATGATAGCATTCTTTCGAGAATGACGATGTTGTCGATGAAGAAAAATTTCGATGACTCATAAATATGCCAGCCAATGTTCCAAGATGATATTGACGATACTGTCCTCCTGATGATGCAGACCTCTCTCGCCTAATGCTCTTGAAGAATACCCTTCTTGTTAAGGGGGAGTGTTGAAATAATGTATCTGCAAAGAGTATTCTTATTATTATTGATATTTTATTTATAGGATCAATCCCCATTGTGGATTGATCATGTCGGTAATTGTATTAGGACCAAATCCCCTTTTGTGGATTGGTCAACAGACAATTGTAATAGGTAGAATAAGAAGTCGGCCCCAACAGTTATTATTGAGACCCAGAAATATAATAAAGGTGGGTTTACCCACCCAGAGTGAGAGGTCAGACCTACTAGTGAAAACCCTTCACACATGCCAGTCTTGTATATATAGAGAGGCTAGCACCTCACTTTAACACACAACTCACTTGCTCAGTTTGAGAGACAAGTTCTGATCTGTTACCGGCAAAGGAGAGAGGAAGAAGAGTGGCGCATCTTTTGGAGAGGACTTTCTGTATTGGTTTGATTTATCTCTTGACATTGCAATGGCAATTTATGATAAGGAAGTTTTTGCTAGGTTTTCTTCCCCTAGAGGGTTTCCCAGGATAAATGTTGTGTCTCTTGTGAATGTGTATTTCTCAGTGATCTTGTTCTTATATTGTTGTTATCTATTGAAATGCAAAGAACTATAATAATGGCATAAAACATTAGCATTTAAAAGGTAAATAATAAAGTGAAGTGATGAGTTTATTATAATTCAAAGTGAATACAAAATAAATTATTTCAATAATAAATTTAATGGAGAAATTGGAAGTGGGTTAACCCTAAAATAAGGAAAGTGGGCAAAGTGACCTAGAAGATGTTTTTAAGGAAGCTACTTGGAGAGTATAAATAAGAGGCAAGGCTCTCTCATTTTAGATACACTTGAGCATATTGAATATCTATAGGTTTCTGAGGTAACCAGATGATATCTAAGCCGAATTTGTGAGGGAAGGTGAAGAAAAGAAAGCTGAAATTCAAGGAAGGATAAATTCTTTTGATGATGCTTTCTAAGGTATGTTATTTACAGGTCATCTCACCATTTTCGCAAGAACTTTGTGTCTAGAATGATTCAGACAGTGAAATTGCTACGCCATTGATTACACATATCCAAGTATTTGTGGTAAGAAAATTAGCTTGTGGGTCGTTGTATTTGTGGAGTTACACTCTGTGGAAAATAGGGTTTGTGGCTAGTCCTGAAACTAGTCTAAAACAAGTGTTTCGGGTAAAAACATCATAACTTCTCCATAACACATACCAATTCAGTAAAACCAAATGTGTTGGTTATATTACAATATGTAGTATTCTTTTTAACAGTTTCAGATCGATTCAACAAATATTTCGTGCAGGGCACGCTCTACAAGGTCACTCTCTAGAATAAGACATAATTCAACAAGGTATGCCATTTTTTCTATAAATCCTTTTCTGAGAGGTTCCAAGCAATGAAACCTGGAGGAATTTCACAAAACACATTGAAAAACATTGTGTATCAGTTTCAAATATTTATTCATTACAGGTACAATGTTATGATTATTTCAAGTTAGGGTTATTGACTAATCCAAATTAGTCACGTGAGACTAAATAAATGTCTGATGAAAATGGTAGTCTCTTGTTGATAAGGTTAAGGAAGGTTTGCAGGATTGTGATCATATACACCAGGTCTATTACAGAGTTACAAATCAGATTTGGATGATGAAATTGATGAGGGCATTTGGTTGAGGTACATGTTGGGTACATGGTTGAGACAAGTAGTTGATGAGTTGGCACATACATGAGGTGTATAGTTGA
>ML796061.1:174612-207646 GCA_009831015.1 Picea engelmannii
ATAATAAATTTAATGGAGAAATTAGAAGTGGGTTAACCCTAAAATAAGGAAAGTGGGCAAAGTGACCTAGAAGATGTTTTTAAGGAAGCTACTTGGAGAGTATAAATAAGAGGTAAGGCTCTCTCATTTTAGATACACTTGAGAATATTGAATATATATAGGTGTCTGAGGTAACCAAAGGATATCTAAGCCGAATTTCTGAGGGAAGGTGAAGAAAAGAAGGCCAAAATTCAAGGAAGGATAAATTCTTTTGATGATGCTTTCTAAGGTATGTTATTTACAGGTAATTTCACCATTTTCGCAATAATTTTTTTTATAAAATGATTCAGACAATGAAATTTCTATTCCATTAAGTACACATATCCAAGTATCTGTGGTAAAAAATTCAGCTTGTGGGTCATTGTATTTTTGGAGTTACACTCCGTGGAAAATAGGGTTTGTGGTTAGTCCTGAAACTAGTTTAAAACATGTGTTTCAGGTAAAAAATTCATAAATTCTTCATAACAGATCCCAATTCAATAAAACCAAATGTGTTCGTTAGATTATAGTATGTAGTATGTTGTGTAATAGTTTTAGATCGATTCAAAAAAATATTTCGTGCAAGGCACACTTTACAAGGTCACTCTCTAGAATAAGCCAGAATTCAGCAGGGTATGCCATTTTTGCTATAACTCATTTTTTGAGAGGTTCCAAGTAGTGACACCTGGAGGAATTGCATAAAACACACTGAAGAACATTGTGTATCAATTTTAGATATTTATTCATTACAAGTACAAAGATATGATTATTTCAAGTTAGGGTTGTTGACTAATCCAAATTAGTCATGTGAGACTAAAGAAAAGTTTGATGAAAGTGGTAGTCTCTTGTTCTTAAAATTAAAGAAGGTTTGCAGGAATGTGATCATATGCAACAAGTCTATTACAGAGTTACAAATCAGATTTGGATGATGGAATTGATGAGGGCATTTGGTTGAGGTACATGTCGGGTACATGGTTGAGACAAGTAGTTGATGAGTTGGCACATACATGAGGTGTATAGTTGATGATGTTGGCACATATTGATGAGTCATAGTTGATGAGTAGTTGATACATGATTGGTACATACTTGGTACATGATTGGAGGCACTTGTTAGTAGTATCGTTGACACATAGTTTATGGATGATGTAGCATACTTGTATTATTAGAAGCACATATTGGTCTTGGTGATTGATCTTGGTGAGTAGATCTGATTTTGTTGATAAAATTGATGAGACAGATTGTTGTGATAGGTTGTTTGGACAATTTGTTGTGACAGGTTATTTGTACAGGTTTGTTGCATGGTTGATGCACTTGTTCATGGTACAGGTTGAGGTACGGGTTTGTGCATGGTTGATGCACTTGTTTATGGTACAGGTTGGTTGGTACATGTTGGTGCATGGTTGATGCACTTGTTTATGGTACATGTTGATTACAAGTTGAGGTACAGGTTGATGCATGGTTCAAGTTATTGGTACAGGTTGTTTGGTACAGGTTGATTGGTACAGGTTTACAATAGTATATCTCACAGTGATAGTTTGACAGTGGTTCCATCATTCTACTTATACTTCAGGGCAGTTGGACGAGGAAAGGGTAGGTGGTTGTAGCCACCTTCCAGTTGTACCAAGCGAACATAGGGAGTTGTAGCCTCTTTCTGGTTGTAGCCAGAGAATTGGGGAGTTGGATATTCCCTCAGGTTGTAGCGTGAGAAACTAGGGGGTTGGAGCCTCCTTCCAGTTGTAGCTGAAAAACAAATGAAGTTGGTGCTTCCAATGAATGTAATTCTTCAAGACATATAAGAAAAAACATTCTGTGGTTTTCTCCTACTTTGGATTTCCACATAAAAAACTGGTGTACTATGTATGTGTATGATTGTTCATTTGTTCATTGCTTATTTACTTTGCAGTTATTGGATGATAATGCTACATTGATATAACTTTTGGATTATATGGTTAAAAAATGATTAAATTGATCTATTACTGATTCACTCCCCCCCCCCAGTAATCGAACATACACCAAGCAATAAAGAGAGTTATTGGGGCTTCGCTTTGACCCACTAATAGTCTCGTCCATAAGTGTGATTGAACTTTTTAATGTGTTCAACACTTAATAATACAATTAAAAAGTGACAAAGTCATTATACTTTCACTTTGCTTTTACAATCTTTAAAGGATCTTTGTGATCCGGATTATTTTCGGCACGAAATGAGAGCGGAGATATAATAAAGAAATGCACAGAGGTATTGCAGATATTCAACAATATAACATAAATATATCAGAGATGAAACCATAAACACACATATACAGTAATACATGATTTCTATTAATGAAATAAATGTACAGAGACTGTAAAGTACAGAGTGAAAGACTCAATAGAATGGTGGCAGCTTATCTCTGAGAAGAGATGCGACGGCTACTCGCATTCGCAAGAAGATGGTTACAATGAGGCTCTGAAGGCCCTTTTACAATAAACGAGAATGCCAAAATTCCTAGAAATCCAAAAACCTAACCCTAGGAGATGAAGCACCAAAAGTCATGTGGGCCCCGTTTGGGTAAGTTAGTACATCAACTTCCCAGGGTCGTAACTTTTGCATACGATCTTCGTTTTAGGAATATGATAGCTCATTGGAAAGGTATTGTCGAGGAGATTCATTTTGGGGGATCAATCATGCCTTTGACTATCATTTAGAACCTCGATCTCGAAAAACCTTCATTTAGGCCCTCAAAATGGCCCCGGAAGTTAAAACCTGCTAAAAATAGTAAATTGCCAAAATGGCCAGAAAATTGTTTTGAGCCATTTGGAAAAGGTGGGTGGCCACCGATATCCACCTAGATCACTTTGTTTTCTTTATGTGCAATATTACAATCATACAACATTAAAATATAAAAAAAAAATACCTTAATAAATGCATGCCACAACACCCTCCTAGTATTTTCTCCATGAAAAGTAGGGTTTATTCCTCTACCATTCTTTGAAAAAAGAAAACTCAATGTTACAAATAAACAATTAACAGAAATTTTGCTCGTCCAAAGGTTAAAGTTGATTCTTTTCTCAAAACATCCTTCTTTGAATGTTTGCTTTACCACACAACTTTGTTTTTTATGAAACTCTAACAAAAAAATGCTCAAAGGGTATTCTTTTCATGAATTTGCACGATGTGGATTGAGATCTCTTTAAATTGAACGATCATTCTTGGCATTGGACACTCCAAATCAAGGATTGCTTCTTTAGTTTATTTAAACTTCAATTCATTTCAATTCTACAACCATCATTGCGTGCGATCGACACTCCAAATCGAGGGTCTCTCCTTATCATCTCCACGCTTACCACTCTCCTTAACAGATCAGACTCCACAAAACTTGTCGTAGATGGTAGGGTTTCTATCAATGTTTGGAGGCCGCACCAATGCCAAAAACCATGCCAAAACTCACCCTGAAATGAAACAAATAGTTCTTTCAACAATTTTCATCAAGGTTACAAGCAAAATAGTTATTTGATGCCACAAGCTCATGTGAGGACGCACCAAACAGATCATGCCTCCTTTCACGTTTTCTCTTTAAAAAAATGATACAAACTTTTATGACCAACTCTCATTTTCAATTCAGACAGTATTAGTTACAAGTGTAGGTCGAACCAACATATTTTCAATTTAACAACATTCCTTCTCCACAAATAGATCCACAGGTACATAACCAGGTCAAAAATTAATTATCAGTTCAAGGAAACTAGGGTTTGTGTAAATGTGTAAGGATCACTTCTTGCTTTCAAACAAAGATCACATAGATCATATTATGACAGAGGTCCATGTTTTGAGTGTGGGAGAATAGAAAGATTGAAGCTATGCATTCAAAACAATAAAGCCAAGAGAAAAGGCATATGAGAAAGACACCAAAGAACATATACCAGGATTACATGTAAACCCTAATGTAGAATCACCAACAAAATAAATACATATATTATGGTGATTTTTAAATCCAATATTGATTTATCCCTCAACAAAATTAGAAATAAAAACTGAAGGTTTAAATTTCATTATTTGCCTCGTCACAAAACTCCTTCACAGTCTTGTAGATTCACACATCAACATCTCCTAATGATCATCATCCATCTGCGCCGATACCCCAATGTCACAAGTGTCCTCAATCAGGTGAAATATATGTTATCTATTTCGACATTAAATTGTCAACCCAAAGAACCTAGGCTTAGAGGTCTAGAGCTCTAATCTAGCCTAGCCTAACATAAACTAATCCAATCTAATGCCAATAAACTCAAATAATGAATACCTTTACTTTAAATTTACAAAGTAATCTACAACTAGGAATGATAAATTCATTATTCTAAGTGAACAAATATTGAATAAAATCAAACTATCTTTCTTTAAAAACAACCTATGTTCATGGACAATGAACTCATAAAGAAAACTATTGTTAAAAAGAAATTATTTATAATGAACTCTATTCTTAAAGAAAAACTTACAATTATTCCTATCTCGCAGAGAATAAACACTAATCTATCTAACTGAAAGAAAGAAAAGCAAGAACTCAAAATTATTTCTATCTTGTAGTGAATAAACACTAATCTATTAAACTGAAAGCAATAAAAGAAAAAACTCACGTCCCGATGGCATCTAACTACTAATGACAATTCAAGTAAACATCGATCATTCACTCTATCACACTAATACTCAAAAATACTTTGTTCAAAATCACTAATTCAAGTGAATCTACAAACTCATAACTAGCACTAATTAGAAATCCTAATTCAAATTCATAACAATTAAATTACTCTATGCAAACCTATAAACTCATGGCTAGTGCTAACGAGAAATCATAATTCAAATTCATAGCTGAGATTTCATTAAAAATCATAACCTAAGCTACCATTGAAGATCATACTCAAAATAAACTAAGATGCTACTAGAAATCATAATTCAAAATCCACTCCTATCCTATCATACTGATGCTAAAAGAAAACTTAGCAAATGAAACAAGCATACAAAGAATATTTGGAATTGCAATTTGATAAACAAACACTATCTAAGTTAGTACTTTGCAGAGTAATTTATAGCTAGAGAGAAAAAAACATAACGATGTAATTAAACAACTTCTACAACCTGCAACAAAACATAATCATTAAAACACAACCATGGACGTCCCTCTATGATATACACAGTTCAAAAAGAAATTTGCAATGTACAGGAAGATGAATTAGATAAGAAATCTGCAATTAAAACATACACACAACAAGCAATTGAAATTAAGAAATTCATACAGTAAAAGAGACAATTTCGAAATCTAAGTAAGGCAACAAGATAAATGAAAATATGTATTGATATACACAAACACCCAGATCACTGGTGGGCCCCCTAGCAGGTCGTGGAAACACTCCAACAGGAAAATGCAGATGCTAAATCAACGCAACACTATCATTAAGCATAAAAATAGAGTATGGAACAAAATGGTGATAATGTCTGTATCAAATAATAAAATTTGTCTCTTATGTTTCATGTCACAGGCAATAGTATTTATAGGTGATTACACAGCTTGAGAGGTCAACCATTGGAAGGGCCGACCCTCTCTAAAAAATGTAAACTCATTAAATGTGTTCTAACAACAACATCTTATAACAATCTTGTGTGCCACTCAATGATTGTTGCAACTGCCCAATCTGAGGTGTGTCTAGCTCTATAGTTGGAGGGCACGAGGGGGCATAAAACCTGCATCCCCGATTCATCCATCAAAGGCCATCAATATACCAACCACCAGCTTCAATGCGCTCCGAGTTCCAGATCGTGTGTCAGATGGAGTGTCGGATCACTTGCCAGATCAATTGTTGAACGGAGTTCCGGATGAGGTACCAGATAGAGGATCGAATCATGATTTTTCCCTGTTGAAAACAAACCATACATTAGATCTTCATAAACATTTAACTGAGCTGAATTGAGCATAAAATCCCTGCAAAAACAATAAATATACATACTTGGTGAAAATTCATGGTGAATTGACGTATAAATCTTTGAGAATACCTTCAAAATGGCTAAATGAGAGCATAGTGTATATAATATCGCATGTAAAAATGATTTTTCCATCGAAACAAAATAGTCAAAACACGAACCCAACATTACCCCCACGCCTAAGGATTTGCAGGTCCCTTTGTAAACAAAAATGAATCACCTGACATAACTAGACTCGTGAAGGAGGGGGTGGATTGGATTTAGAAGCTTCGCCCTCTTGTTCTCGGGATTTTGTCTTAGGCCTTTTACGATGTTTCAATTGCATCCAGAGGATGCGAATGGTGGTGGTCATTTGATCAATGAATCATTGGAGAGAATTCACCTTTGCTTGCAATACAACATTGTCATGATGTAGATGCCTATCCATAGTTTTTCGTTCTTCCAATTGTTGAAGCAACTGAGCATTTTCTTGTTGCAATTTCTCAATAACTGGGGTATGATCAAATGGTTCAAAAGAAGAGGGCTTGGATCCCTTTATGGATGTAGAAGGTATATCATCTTTGGAGGACGATGTAGGCATATGAGAGGAAGGAGTAATAATGTTTTTGTGAGACAGACTAGGTGTAACAGGTTCGGATTTAACTTCTTTATCAGGATCAAACTCTTATGAAAAAACTTCTCTGAGTATTTTATGGGGGATTTCATGATCAAAATATAATTGGATAGGATCCGAAGTGCTTGGAGGTTTTACATTGGGTTTTCCACTTGTACTTCGGGTAATTCTTCAAAAAGATTCCCCCTTGAATAGACTTGATCCTCTTCTATTTGTAGGGATTGAAGGAAAGTCTTGTTGAAATGCATATTGTAGCTTCTTAGGTTGAGGATCAATAGGTGTTGAAGGCAATGGGGAATTATCAGCATGAATTTTTATTTTCTTACCAGATGAGGCTACAGGGGAATCAACAATTTTCTTGGCATTTTGATCAGACAAAGAGATAGTTTGAGTTGGAGGGCTTAGATTTTTTGGAGAATGATGCTTAGATGGAGTAACAACCCCTGAATCAACTGATCTCTTGCTGGTCTTCATTTTGATGTGGGGGTTTGAGAATTGGTAGAGGAATTCATCCCATGTCCTGCCTTGTTTTGTCAATTCAACTATGAAAAAAAATTTGATGAGGCCATGGTGGAATAAATTGTTGTGAGGGTTGGCCAAGTTTTTAGGAACTTGGGAAGACATTTCTCAAGACTTTTCAAGAAGTAGAAAGGGAAATTCAAGGGTTTATTAAATTGGAAATGGGCTAACAAACGAAAATGACAAGCTTTGAAAACAAAGTACGTACCTTCACAAGTGATAAGCCTCGTAATTACGATCAGGGGGTTAATCAATTCATCCTTGATCCATTCTTTTGAGTACCCTTTGGCTCTAGAAACATTTTGAAATTTAGGCTTAAATACTCTGTTATAGCTTGGACATGGAAATTGATGGTGTTTGAACCATCGATCCCCAACTCGTGGAAATTTCATGGCTAAGGCAATAGACTCTTCAGAGACCAAGAAGGCCAGAGATCCTACGCGAGCCAGCCTCCCATCGAACCCAAGAGAGAATTGTAGTGAGACACCATCGTCGTGTCCCTGCAGACTGGCCAAGAATGGTCCCCACCCTGTGCGAAGGAAGATCTTTCTACACTCTGTGAATTCAGGAATGACCAGAAACTCAGCATAGGAGGAAGGTTCATAGCATTTAGGCATGTTTACAGTGCGAAGGATGAGAATAAGAAAGGAATCGGGAAAAGGATGAGCGCGACACAAAAAACATTGGATGAGTGGAATGGTAATTGGGGTAGAATCCCCATTTTTTAATGCAATTGAGGTGGAAACAGTTGAATTCATGAGAGAATTCATCACACACGATCGCCATGTGTGACTATGATTGCACAACATTTGAATTTTGAATGGTGGTGTACTTTGGAGTAAAATGAAATTATGTGAGAATTAGATCAATGTCCAAGTCTTTGACTTGGACATTTGATCATAAAAATGCATTGAAAAGTTTTAATTCAATTATTAACGTGAATTGTGAACAACATACCATTCAATCCATCTTAACTTACCAGTGTAACAGGTGTATTAATTCGAATGATCATTTTTTCATGCAATCGTGGTCATTTACAATATATGCATACCTCATCTGATCCTACATATGGCACTTCATCCAGTTGTTTAGATGGCACTCCATCCGGTCTTCCAAATGGCACTCCATATAGAACTTCATATGGTACTCATGTGCAAGTGGAAATTATCCCCTTTATAACGGGCGTTCACCCATAGCACTCAGCTTAGGAAATTTCTAGAAGTCATGGTGAATAGGAGCATGGACAGGATAAGTGTGAATAGGATGATCCATTGTTAATTGCCTTGTCATCGTTCTTGTAACAATATAAAACAACTTGTTCCTCTGTTCATAGGCATGTAACACAAATCTATAGTGAGTTTAACAATGTGTTATTGATATGTAATTGTCACAAAGAACCAATTAAGCAGTTTTCCATTATATAAACATACAATAAATAATAATAATAAAATGCACAACATGCTTATAACACACAATGATGTCAGCAATATAGAATTTAGCATTTTAATAAAAACCATTGCTGATATAATAGCCCAGAATATCGTAAAAACAATATGATATCATTTTTAACAGAGATCCTACTTCCTCTTTTCATGGATTATAATATAGATGGGCAGTGTTTATCGTTTGTCGGCTCAGGAAACCCCTCCCCCACTCATAAGTATTGTGACACCTCACAATCAAATATATAGGGAACTAGTCAATTCTCTCAATAGCCTAAGATTTATAGTTTTCCAAGTGTAAAGATAAATTTCACACATTAGTCTGACGAGACGGCTAAAATATGGCCCCACCTATAGGACAAAACATCCCATGGCAGATTGATTGAGTTAATTTACCTTTGTTTAACCATGCATACATATTTTCATCTTTGCCTACAAGTAGTGTCATACATCAGGACAAGTTTTAAGATTTAGGAATTTTATTTATTGTTTGTCGGATCATCACCTTGGCTAGGAAGAATGCCCCTCTGCCAGCAAGCATGTTCAGTACTCCGATGGGTTTACCTAGTCATACCATAGGCTGATACTCGTTGCCAGCAGACCTGTTCAGTATCCCAACGGGTTAGCCTCTTACACCCTTATATAGAAGAGACTTGTCCACCATCTTTTGAGATTTGTATATAAATATCGCTTTTTGCAAGAAGATAGGGAGGCATCGCTAATTTTTTTTATTTTGGACTGGGATGGTATATAAGTTAGAGGATTACTCTTATTTATGTATTCCTTATAGATTGTCTTGATGTAAGGGATACTTAAGTGGGCGTAGCCAATCTAAATATATGGTATAATCAAGCATTTTTAGTGTGTAGTGGATGGTACCATTGGAAAAGAACAGAAAGGTATCTTCAGGCCCTACTCACTTTATTCTTTTTAAAAGTTATATTGATGTTTTCATGGCTAACTAATAATCAAACCTTCTTGATACTCTTTCATAAAGATACTTTACTCACCTACTCAAGTTTCTTGGGGAAATTGTATGAGTAACCTCTAGGTCTGACAAAACAAGGTGTCACTTCCTTATATCCTCTAGTGGTGGAGGTTATGAGCAAATTCCTTTAAATATGCCTTGAGAGAAAGGAAGATAGAAATCTTGTAAAAATGACTAATTTAAAGCAATCAATTTCCTAAGCATAATAAAAATTCATTATCCAATTGATGCTTAAAGCAGACAACAGAGTTCAAATATAGCAGCATCTTCTTCCGAAGTAAAATAATTCCCTTTTTGTCTCCTTGGAGTTGTCCACTTGTTGTTAGATAAATACCTGCAAAAAATTTCTAAAATTGTTTGTCAAAAACGACACTCTAAAATATGAAAAACTGATGAGATCAATGAGATCAAGTCACAAACACATGTATCTCATAGTTCTTTTATTAAAAAGAAAATGTAAAATGAGGTTGCATTAGACTTTAATCTAAACTAACAACATGGAGCTTTTATTTATTATCCTACCCTATCTAAAAAGAAAGGGAAATATTTATTCAAGTGTAAGAACTTTTCCAATGTAACCATGTGTGAAGCAAGATAATAAACATACCCATATCCACATATGAAAAATATACTACAGTGATTACCTGGATATGAAGAACTAACCAACCTACTTGTTTTGGCATCGGAAGGTGTTGAAGAAGAGAATAGTATTGTGGCCTGATGACCTCTTGAAACCAAATTTCAATGTAATTTGATGTTCATCAACAATAATTTCTATTCTCTCCTTCATCATTCTATGCAGATCCTCTTCTTCTGGATAATTGATTTCTGAAGTACATAAAGGATCTGCTGAGATGGATGTTGAGAACTCCTCAATTTCAAGTCTTAGTGATTGATCCCCACCGGATGTAGTCCATAATTTTTTAGCTTCCTTCACAGTTTGGCAAGGAAAATCTTTTTGTAGTTAAGAGGACCTTGATTTTTCTAATATTTCCGGAGAGGTAGATACACTTTTGGCTGCTACCAAAATATGTTCTTCTTGAAAAGAAGAAATTTCGGCTGCTGCTAGGATTTGAGAAAGTTCCCTCAAGCTAATGCTTGGTTTTGAGTTCATATTGTCATTTAATAAAACCTGGTTCACACGAAGATCAGTGTCTGGGGTTCTTACAACACCCAAAATATTTATTATTATATATTTTTTAATTTTTTAATCACAACTACCTAAAAAAATGAAATACATATTTAAAGCATATTTGCATAAACCAAACACCCCATGCTTGCATAAAATCAATCACACTTGCAGGAAAGAAACCAAAGCATAAAATAAAATACGATTGTAGGAATGCAATCAAACTCACACGTTATGAAAGTAAACACACTGGGAGGAAAAATAAACACACTTTGTGAAAGAGAAGCATGCTTGCATGAAATAAATAAAACTTGCATAAAAGAAATAAAATAAAGTACTCTTGCAGTAAAATAAGCACACTGGCAGGAAAAAGAAATTGCGGAAAAGTAAACACACTGTGCAGGAAAGAAATCACGCTTGCGGGAAAGTAAATTGCAGGAAAGTAAACAAACTGAGAAAAGTAAACAAACTAAGAAAAGTAAGAAAACTTGCAGAAAAAGTAAACACTCTTGTGGAAAGGGAACAACAAGGCTTTGGAACAACCCACTAAAATGGATGCGCAAGTTCTTACTTGTCGTCTTAAAGTTTCTCCTCCCCCTTGTTGTGTAATTAAAATCAACCTACCTACCTAAGCTCTAATCCCTTTAGCACCTCCTCGGCAGTGACACCAAAAATGTCGGGTGAAATATATGTTATCTATTTCGACATTAAATTGTCAACCCGAGGCTCGTAAGCTTCGAGGTGCCAGAAATGTATGTGAGGGTCTAGAGATCTAATCTAGCATAGCCTAGCCTAATCTAATCTAAAGCCAATAAACTCAAATAATGAAGACCTTTACTTTAAATTTACAAAGTAGTCTACAACTAGGAATGTTAGATGCATTATTCTAAGTCAACAAATATTGAATAAAAGAAAACTATCTTTCTTTAAAAACAACCTATGTTCATGGGCAATGAACTCATAAAGTAAACTATCGTTAAAATACAATTATTTACAGTGAACTCTATTCTTAAAGAAAAACTTACAATTATTCATATCTCGCAGAGAATAAACACTAATATATCTAACTGAAAGCAAGAAAAGCAAGAACTCTCAATTATTTCTATCTTGTAGTGAATAAACACTAATCTATCTAACTGAAAGAAAGAAAAGAAAAAACTCACATCCTAATGGCATCTAACTACTAATGACAATTCAAATAAACATCAATCATTCACTCTATCAGACTAATACTGGAAAATACTTTGTTCAAAATCACTAATTCAAGTGAATCTACAAACTCGTAACTAGCACTAATTAGAAATCCTAATTCAAATTTATAACAATGAAAATACTTTGTGCAGGCCTATAAACTCATGGCTAGTGCTAACGAGAAATCATAATTCAAATTCATAGCTAGGATTTCATTAAAAATCATAACCTAAGCTACCATTGAAGATCATACTAAAAAACAACTAAGATGCTACTGGAAATCATAATTCAAAATCCACTCCTATCCTATCATACTGATGTTAAAAGAAAAAAGAGCAAATGAAAAAAGCATACAAAGAATATTTGGAATTGCAATTTGATAAACAAACACTATCTAAGTTAGTACTCTGTAGAGTAATTTATAGCTAGAGAGAAAAAGACATAACGATGTAATTAAATAGCTTCTACAACCTGCAACAAAATATAATCATTAACACACAACCATGGACGTCCCTATATGATATACAAGGTTCAAAAAACAATCTGCAATGTACAGGAAGATGAATTAGATAAGCAATCTGCAATTAAACATACACACAAGAAGCAATTGAAATTGAGAAATTCATATAGTAAAAGAGACAATTTTGAAATCTAAGTAAGGCAACAAGATAAATGAAAATATGTATTGACATACATAATCACCCAAACCACTGGTGGGCCCCCCAACAGGTCGTGGCAACACTCCAACAGGAAAACGCAGATGCTAAATTAACACAACACTGTCATTAAGCATAAAAACAAAGTATGGAACAAAATGGTGATAATGTATGTATCAAATAATAAAATTTGTCTCTTTTGTTTCATGTCACAGGCAATAGTATTTATAGGTGATTACATAGCTTGAGAGGTCAACCACTGGAAGGGTCGACCCTCTCTAAAAACAGTAAACTCATTAAATGTGTTTTAACAACAACATCTTCTAACAATCTTGTGTGTGACTCAGCGATCGCTGCAACTGCCCAATCTGAGGTGTGTTGATCTCTGTAGATGGAGGGCATGAGGGGGCCATAAAACCCACATCCCCGATTCGTCCATCAAAGGTTGCCAATGTACCAACCGCCAGCTTCAATGTGCTCTGAGTGTCAGATCACATGCCGGATGGAGTGTCAGATTGTGTGCCAGATCAAGTGTCAAACGGAGTGCCAGACAAGGTACCAGATGGAGGATCAGATTGCAATTTATCCATGTTGCAAACAAACCATACGTTATATCTTCATAAACAGTTAACTGAGCTGAATTGAGTGTAAAATCACTGCAAAAACAATAATTATACATACCTGGTGTGAATTCATGGTAAATTGATATATAAAGCTTTGAGAATACCTTCAAAATGGCTAAATGGGAGCATAGCATCTATAATATCTCATGCAAAAAGGATTTGGCCATCGAAACAAAAAAGTCAAAACACGAACCCAACACACACCATTTTATTAATTAAGGAAAAAATATTACATAAGAGGAACGTGAGGGCTACGGGCCAAAATCCACCTCACATGGAATAACAAATGGGTTTAAATACCCAAAAAACTATAACCAAAAAATATTGTTAACTAGAACTAACTAGAACTAACTTGGACACCTCACATGAGCATGAAGGTATCCTTTACAATAATTTTTTATTAAATAAAAAATTTACCTATTTTGGACCACATTTCCTAACAATTGTTAAAAGGTAAATGATAGAAGGATAATTTAGTTAGTTGTTTCTATTTGGTTTTCTCACTATATTACATATTTGGTGGAGGAAAAGACGGTAATATGAAAAGGCGCCCTCGCTTCTGAATTTTTGCAAGGGTTCTAGCCTGCCGCATTCACTTTGGTGAGTCTATCCGAACCCTTTTTTGTCATGTAGTTGATTAATGGTTAGGCCTAGAGATAACAAAGGTAGGTTTCATAAATAAACAAGTAATATTCCAGGTGATTTGTTTGGTAGTACTAACCCCCCCCCCCTACTAATCCATCTAAAAGGTGTAAAGGTAGTTCTTTGCAGGAAGGAGAAGGTTCTACATCAAATGTGACTCCATAACAGACCACACCACAATCAGGGACCACCATTGAAAAGGTGCAATAAGTACAAAGATAAAGGATGGATAAAAGAGTTGAATACAACACAATTGGTGAGTAGACTCCAAATATCGATCCAACATTAGGACAAACTGTCAATCCATAACATATTTCCAAACTATTTGGATCATCCCAGAATGTAGTCATATCATAGATAGAAACTGCAGTGATAGAAGGGATACCTGAAGTACATCTTGAGGATAATTTAATTATTCATCAAAATCCGATTAGTGAGTCACCTTCTCTATGAACTTGGATAAGAAACCAAAGTTACTTGATTTCATATTGTTTGACAACATGGCAGACGGAGAGGAAAGAAATGTGGAAGCATAAGGAGAAGCAACCTTTGGGTTTCCCATTCTTGATCTAGCACCAAATGTGAATATGAAGAACATTCCTCCATTGGTATTGCCAAATTTCAGAGGTACAATCACTGAAGATCTAGAAGCCTTCTTATTTGAGTTTGATATTTTGTGTAGAAGCTATAATTGTGTGGATGATGCTCAAAATTTAAATTTATTTCCTGCAACTTTGAAATATTTTGCCTTGAAATGGTTTATGGGACTTCTAGAGTATTCTATTAGGTCTTGGGAAGATATGAAAACTACATTTCTAAGGAAATACCAATATTATTGTAGAACTAGAGATTCACATAATGACATTTTTAAGATGCAACAATAGGATGAGGAGAGTCTTGAGGACTATGTTGAGAGGTTCCTATACAACCTTCAGAAGACTAATCAAAGTACCTTAAACAATAACACTGTTAGAACTATTTTTCTGAAGGGGATACATGAAGACTATATAGAAGTGATTAATCTTATGGGTTCTGGTGTTTTTTCTCACTTACCATTTGCAGAAATTTCTGATCTTTGTAGGAGATATTCACATGATAGAGCAAAATCCGGTAAGGGAGTAAGAGATACTTTATCAAGATATAATAAATCTATTGTAGGTGGAGTGACAAGGATGGAGAGATGTAACTTGTTATAAAATTTTAAAATAGATGTCCTTGGTATTATTAGCTCACAATTAAATACACTTAATATTAAAAGGACACAAGAAGAAGAAGAAGTAGGTTTAACTGTATTTTGTGCTAGGTGTAGGAAAATGCATCCTTTAAGAAAGTGTCCATTGGATAATGTAAAAGTTTGTGCTACTTGTGCAGATAATCATGATACAGAAATATGCCCCTCATTGTCGGAACTCCAAGCTATCTATGGAGGAAGCAATGGGACAATTGAACCATATTTTCAAGCTACACAAAGAAGGCCTTGGAAACCACACCCACAAGGTATGGCACAATAACCTTCATTACAATTTTATGCATCTTATAATTCTTATCTTCAACAATGGAATGCTCTGATGTCCTGGAAGCCTACCCAAAACCAGCCTTGGCAACAAAGCTAGTGAGGGAATGCTTATGGAAATATGGCTCCACAAATTTCTTATCCCACTTATCCACAATTTCCACCACCTTACCCTCCAATTCAAGCACAAGTAATTCCACCTCAACAATTATAGTTACCTTCAACTCAAAACCCTCCAAGACCAAAAAAATTACTCGCTCAATCGTTTCCCAATCCAAATAATAAGACCGGTCAGTCTGTCTTCAATGCTGAGCTACAAACCTTTCCAACTTATGTGATCACCCGAGTAGCCTTGCAAAACATACATTTAAGGTCAACAAAGGTCCTCCAGAAATAAAACCCCATAGTTGTCATTGGCGAAGAACTTGAAGAGGAGTAAACTCTCATTCAAACATCCAATGATGACCCCCCCTTCTTATACGATTGTCACCACCACACAAACATCACCTATTTTGACTTTAGAGAAACCTCAGGTACCCAAAATTCCTCCTTTCCAAGAGATATTGGCCTTTTAGAGAAACTTGTGGTCCAACCAAAATTCAACTTAGAAATATAATTGAAAAATGTTTGTGTGAAAATTCCCTTGTTACAAGCAATAAAAGATGTGTCTGTTTACCCAAAGACCATAAGGGAATTATGTATTAAGAAACCCGGGAGAAAAAGGAAATACACCTCTACAATTCAAGTGATAAGTCAATTAGTTGAACTAATGTCCAAAAAAATTATGATGGATAAATATGTTGATCCTGGAAACCTTGTAGTCATTGTTTACATCAACAATATTCCCATGGAAAACAATCTAATTGATCTAGGGAAACAATAAATGTATGACTGTTATAAAAATGGAAATGCTACAATTCGATGGCCTCTGACCCACACCCACAGTGCTTGAACTAGTTGATATATCCCGAATAAAGCATGACGATGTCTTAGATGATGCCATTGTCATCTTGACCTCATGGGAATACCCCGTGGACTTCTTGGTTATGCAGCCAAAGACTACCATGGAGGGTCATCCCTTGTGGGAGACCTTGGTTAGCTACAGTCGATGCCTTCATTGGATGCATATATGACGAAATGACTATATCAAATGGGGCATCTATGAAGAAAATTATCCTCAATCCACTTGCAAAACTAGTAGTAGAATATTCCTTGTGGGTAGAAGATCCCTACAAAGATGAAGAAACCACACAACCCATGATAACCATTGAACAATATAGGGAATTAAAAGAACAAACCGAGAATAATTTTCTAAAATAGTTCATCTCCACCACAAATGATGCACAATATCACGAATCACCCTCTCCATATGATCTCATATTTAGTAATGATTTTCAAGAGAATTATAATTTGGCAAGTACATCATCACTTCTTGTGTGAGCCATTAAAGAAATATTTTACCCTTATAGTGTTCCTCTCTAGATAAGCCCAGGTAAATTTTTAAACATCAACTCCCAAATGGACCAAGATAAAAAAATAACAATGGACTCAAGTGCTACAAGAACAATTTGGTGCATTCACATGAGATTACACATACATGGATGACATTCCCCCTGAAACTTGCATACACCATATCTATACTCAGGAGAATGATAGACCTGTTCGACAACCACAATGTTGCATGAACCTCGATCTAAGAGATATTGTGAAGGAAGAACTCTAAAAATTATTGAATGCCAACTTTGTATACCCCATCTCTGATAGAAAGTGGGTTTCACCACTTGTGATCGTGCCCAAGAAAAATGGTAAATGGAGAATATGTGTTGACTTTAGTGAGCTTAACAAAGAAACCTTGAGATATTATTTCTCATTGTCATTTATTGATCAGGTGTTGGATACCTTGTTAGGAAAACAATATTTTTCCTTCCTAGATGGTTTTAGCAGGTATAATCAAATAATATTGCAGCAGAAGACCAAGAAAAGACCACATTCACATGCCCGTGGGGGACCTTTGCTTATAGAGTTTTTCCATTTGGTTTATGTAATTCCCCTGCCACATTTCAAAGGGCAGTGTTAGGGATTTATTTTGAATTGATTGATGAATGTGTAGAAATTTATATGGATGAATTCTCTATTTATGGTGATACCTTTAAATAAACACTTGATAATTTGGGAAAAATATTGATTAGATGTCGGGAAGATTACCTTGCTCTAAGTAATGAAAAGTGCAGGATGATATCAAAAGAAGTTATCGTTCTCGGCCATCAGATTTCTAGTGCAGGTATCAAGGTAGACCCAACCAAAATCAAAGTCATCATGGATCTTCCAACACCACGATAAAAAAAATAGGTAAGAATTTTTTTGGGTCATGTCGGTTATTATAAAATATTCATTGAAATTTTTACAAAAATTACAGCACCAATGTTCAAATTGCTTATTAAAGATATTGATTTTGTATGGGACTCACAGTGTCAAAACGCCTTCAAGGACCTAAAATAAAAACTTTCCACAACACCAGTACTTAGAGGGCCCAACTAGACACTCCCCTTTCATATTAGTACATATTATTTAGACACGACCCTCGGATTTGTTTTAGGGCAAAAATAAGACCAACTATCTTATGCCATCTATTTCATAAGTAAAAACTTGTCAGTAGTCGAGATCAATTATACCATTACTGAAAAGGAATTCCTACTTGGTGTACATGCCATAAACAAATTTAGACATTATATAATGGGTTACAAAGTCTTTATTCACACAGACCATTGTGCCATTAAATTACTAATGCATAAACCAATCACCAATGGTAGAATCACTAGATGGTTTTTATTATTGCAAAAGTTTAACATCACTATAATAGATAGGCCTGGGAAGGAAAATCTCATTGCATATTTCCTCTACAGAATTCATAATGGAAATGAAAATGATCTTGTAGATGATGGTATTCTTGACGAACATCTATTTTCTATTTCTACTAACTCTCCATGGTTCGCAAATATAAAAAAATATTTGTCCACAAGGAAATTGTCACAACACCTTTCTTCACGAGAGAAGAAACAAATTGTCAAACTCAATGCCAATTATTCATGGATCAGAGGTGACCTCTTTCGTACTCGACCATATATGATTATTAGAAGATGTGTATGGGAAGATGATATGTTTGACATTTTTTAAGTTTTCCATGATGGTCCATGTGGGGGCCACTTTGTTGATAAGAGAACAACCTACAAATTACTTCAGCATGGGTAATATTGGACAACACTCTTCAAGGACACTAAAATATATGTAAGGATTTATGACAATAACCAAAGGATGGGGAGAACAACACAAGATGACGAAATGCCCCTACAAGCACATGTATTGATTGAGCCCTTCAAAATATGGGCTCTGGACTTTGTAGGACCAATGTCCCTCACATCAAGAAATAAAAGGTATATCTTAGTTTGTACAGATTATGTAACTAAATGGGTAGAAGCAAAATATATATATCAAGCTAGTGAAATATCTATTGGTGATTTTCTTTATGAAGATATTTTTACCCGTTTTGGTGTTCCAAGAGATATTGTGATAGATCAGGGAGCATAGTTCACGTCAAATTTGATGCAATCTATCACACAAAAATATCAGATAAAGCATCACAAATATTCTCCATATCACCTCCAGACTAATGGACAGATAGAATCCACCAACAAAGTGTTAGAGGCCATTCTGACCAAGACCCTACAATTGCATCATAAGGACTGGGAAGATAGAATTCCAGAGGCACCACTGGCCAACATGACTTCATGGAGAAGCACCACTGGACTCACCCCCTATGAATTGGTATATGGAAAGAAAGTTCTCCTACCCATTGAATTCCAAATAAGGAATTTCAGAACAACAATGAATTTGGGTTTAGATTTGACAGAGGATTAGAAGAAGAGGGTGGCACAGTTGAATGAGTTAGATGAAATCCAATAGGATTCCATCCAACATACCATTATTGTTAAGGAACAACGGTCCAGGTGGCATGAAAAATTCATTAGAAAGAAGGTCTTCAAACCTAGTGACTGGGCTCTCCTCTTCGATTCCATATTCAATAACTTCAGGGGTAAGCTCTCCACACTATCGCTAGGACCATATGAGGTTGATATCGTCTTCGATAATGGCTCCGTGAGAATCAAAAAAATATATGCATATCAAATATCCTTTGTGGTGAATGGCCATTGGTTAAGATTGTATCAAAAACCCATGTCTAAGGAAAAGTTTTTTCAAGATATGTTACAGCAACCATAGATGGAGGTTGTGAATAGGGGGTGTCTTTCCCCCTCTCTAAACTCTGCTTGAGTTTCTCCCAAATTTTTGGGTGTGTATATATGTATATGTAAAAGAAAAAAAACTAATGAAAATAAATGTAAAATAGAAAAAAATTAGTCTAGTTATGAAAATTAGCTTGGTGGCGTAGCTAGACATGGACTTTATTGAAAACTAGGTTGTTAGCGGGCATGTCTACAATAAAATTTGGCATACAGTTGTTGGTTCTACTTCCTATTCTTCAAATTATTACGTTTTTTCTCGTGTTCGATGATGGGAGATTCATTAAGGCCCTCCTTCTAATGAATTTCCCCCCTTCAACTCCAACACATTATCTAGGGTTAGATTCAAATATTTTTCATGGTAACTAGGGGCTTGCATGCATTAATGGTAGGTTCCCTCACTAGAAATAGTGGGGATTCATCAATGCTCCATTTTTTTTAGATCTTGTAGGTGACTCGATTTCAACTCCTTTATTCATACCTCACAATATGTACCAAGGCACCTCAACTCTCATCGACATCAATGATGAGTAGTCTCACATTGGTTAACAACATCCATCATTGGTTGGTAATAAAATGATTTATTTCTATGGTCGACTTCAAAAATTCATTCACGTAGATAGAATTGTGCCAAGATTAGGTTTCGGTGAATATTATTTGGTTTGCGGTTCTAACAATAGTTTGCAATGTGTGAATAAAAGGGGATTAGGATGCAAGGAAGATGAAACAAACAAGTGCCTCAAAAAGAGGGGGTTATATTTTCCTTTAGCAGGTCTCCTGCTAAGGGACCATATATCTTCCTCATTACAGAGCTTGAGGCATAAGTCTTATTCAGCCCCCCCATCTCATTGCTTTAGTGTTCCCGCTGTAGTTATTTTACTCTCACTTCATCATCATATCCATTTTTAGTGGAAGATGTTATTGGGTGGCCCAAATTAGCCACCAGGACTCATTCATCAGCTTTGGTTTTAGTTTGGTTTTGTTATTTTCATCATGCACAAGTTTATATTTTTTTTAATTTTTCTAAGAATTCACATCATTTATAGAAGTCAAATCCATTCCTTTATGATCTAAATAAATCTCCTAATCCTCTATCAACAACAACACTTAACTTCATTAGCTCTAGTTAAAAGCAAGAAAATTTGGTAGTATTGGTACAAGAACTGTACATGAGGTACATGAAAACCTGTAACTATATTTTTATGGAACAAAGATAGTCAGTCATAGAATTTATTCATCAGTCCAGGGATTTGAACCATACATATGTCTCTCTGATTAGAAAAAAGTGTTACATGTGCACAATTCAACAATAGATCTCCTAAGTTAGTACCATGTAGAGATTTTTTCCAACATACTTTCATTACATTCACAAAGTGTAAACTCTTTTAATATATTTATAACAAGGGAAATATTATTGGCAACTCTCTTAAGATTGTTCCTTACCCCCACCATTTATCCCACTACTAAAGACACTATAGACATGTTACTTACTCTTTTATATCCTAAAATTCCTTTACCCATGCTATATATATATTGGATTTATTTAACATTTAAACCTTATACAAGATTTAATTCCTACCATTATATCATACTCCATGTCGCCTTAACTCATACCCTATCTATTTCCCATCATATGTATAAGTCAAAGGATCTTCCACTAGTGAAATTGCATGTTTATGAATAGAGTAGTCACATCAATCCTCCATATGTACACATATCCCATCGACCATATGGTAAACTTCTCATATATATTATTCATTAATCCACCATGAGTCTACACTTGTCGATAAAAATGATATCTCCAGACTTGTACATGATTAAGCTTAAGGTTATGTAGATATGATGGAATCCTCACTGCACCTACAAACCCAATCATTTCATGATTTCCCATGAGATTTTTTAGTCTTTCATTTGACTATTACAACTCATTTGGAATCACCAAAGGGATTCCTTATGAGTTACATTCATATCGTTTGAAATTGAAAAAAAGTATAGGTAGTTAATAGTGGTGATTGTTTGAGTTTTCTCCCATAACATTACATTATAGCTCATGTTCATTGACATTACAACCAACATCCTCTTTCTCATAGAACCATTAGCATTCACGATGGTGATCGATCGCCATGAGCCAACCTCCATGCGAGCTATGAAAGAGCTTCTCGAATATAACTCATGTTGAAAGATGCTGAGGGCCGTAGGGTGGCATGAGTTCTTCACCAAGTTGAGAGGACACAGTGACCAGGTGACACGACATTTTTCAAAGGGTTTTGGTGGAAGAGTGGCCTGAGTTGGGAAATTGGTAATGGAGGTGACTGAGAAATCAATATCTCACGCTATAGGCTTTACGAGAGAAGGGGAAATGTGGTTCAAGAATCAACTCATATCATAGGATCTGTGCAATCAATTTTTGAAACTTAAGTTTCATAATGTAAACTGGGTGAAATGGATTCCATGGTCTTGGCCCAAGGATGAATGACACACACCATTGGAAATTCTATAGATGTATTTGACTTTTGAAGGGTGTTATGCTCTTATATTTCGATACCATATTTGAATTTTGTTGCATTTTGAATTTGACCAGCAATTGAACTTCCCTTATTATTTATGGAAGAGTCTAAGAAAAATGTCAATCCAAGTAAAGAAGAATGAAAAAAACCCTTCAAATATTCTATATCATCATGATTTAGTAAGAATTTTTATCACAACATATCTTATAAAGATAAATGAAAGGTGGGAAATTTTAATTGGTCAAAATATTTGGTAAACAACCTAGTGAGATGGTGGCAGAAAACCAAGCTATGCAGGGTGACAAAAATACTAAAAAGGCTCTTGATGAATACCTTGGCTCCCCTAGAGCTGAGGTCTTCATCTCTCCTCTAGCAGGCCAATTTAAAAGGAAAATGTTAAAGGCTAGACCAATGGTAAAGGCAATACCTAGATCTCTTCCAAACCATCAAATCACTAGAAACATGGCTAAATAGAGAGTTGGTACTCCTATGGAGGTTCCTACCCATCACAAGGATCCAATATCGACCCATGTTCATCCAAGTACTCATGCAACACCCTGTTCATATCAACAAAAAGTGATGGAGCAGTGTCCAATCTCTTTATATGATGAAGGAGAAGATAATAGACATTGGTTGATATTTTTAAAATTTCAAAGAAGTAGAGGAGTAAGGGCTCGAATCCTATGGAGAAGGCACTTCCCAAACCTTATGACAACATGTCTATTGGATAGAATGACCCTAGTCCACCATCAGATGAGTCAGCTAAAAAGGTGAAGAGAAAGAAAAATAAAATTAAAAGGTTGAAACAAGAATCTTTGGGAATGACGGTATTGAACCGATGCATACGAAAAGAAAATGAATTGTTAAAAGAACAAAGCCAAAACCTCCAAGATGAGATTAGGAAGCTACAGTCTAACATAGAAATATGCATAAGAATATTATGAGCTCTATTCATCTAGAACAAAGGAGGCACAGTGAAATAATAACTAGGGCAATGGGAAGTCTCAACATTTTGATCAATGCAGCTGAGCTCTCCTAGCTACTCACAAGATGCTTCAATTTTTGGGATCAATTTTGAGTTTGAGGATCCTCTTTGCATGATGACGTGTAAGAAGATGAGTGTGGCGGATATGTTGGTCTCCCATTTTTCCACATTTTAATACCATTTTCCCCTATTGTTATCTCATTATTACACCTGAACCATGCCTTATTGCTCCAAGAATGCATGCTCCTAAGCCTAAAACCTGGCAACATGATTTACAGAGGTAATAGTTTCTTATTGTAATTAATTTCCTAATTTTTTAATAGGTTTAATGAGTTTTTGGAAACTAATGTTTTTCTATGAAGAATTGAACTTCAATTCCTACATCCACTATGGATTTCATGTACATAGGTTTGGAGGTTTCCTCACTTGCATGTTCCTAGGGAGGAAAAGAGCATACGAGTTTTGTGGATCCGGTCCCCAACATGGTTTGTGTAACCTGGCTCAAGTTCTAGATCCTTCACGAGAGCACCAGGTCTTGGTCAAATCACATAGTCAAAGCTTCCTTTTGCCCAGGTCATTTGTGGGAATATTCCAACACAACGACGAGATGTTATTTGTATGCATTTTTTCATACAAATTGAAATGAGATCAAAACCGCTTCATTCCAATTTCTAAATATAACAGGTATATCGTGGATGGTTACACTCAAAAAACATGTTTGTTTCCTTGTCCAATTAGGGAATTGTGTTCACGAGAGCATAGGGGCATAGTCTTATCTCCCTATGTAGGGTTCTATATGTATGTAACACTTTAATTTAATCAATTTAGCAAGAAACATAGGGAGAATCGATTCATGACACTATAGCTATTCATTTTGGGAGCTGAGAGCATCCTTGGTTATTGTATTTTTTTTCATTTAGACTCTATTATGTAATGGAGCACATGTTGTGAATGCAAACTTTGTTTTTAATGAAAGAATTTCTTTTATAATTCATGGTGTTCCTCTAATCGTATTCATGTAGGTTTTTAAAGCGTGCCACTAGTTAGCAAGGGCTCACCAACCCAAGAGGAAACACTATATATGTTTTGTTAGTATAGTTTTAGTTTTGTAGCAGTAGTGTATTCCCTTAACGATTTTGTATTGCTTATGTTCTATCAAAACTTCATAATCATAATGTGTTCCTAACCTATCAATGATTCATTACATCATTGTGTGATTCTTTTTTATAGTTCAAAAGATTAGAACTAAAAGTTTGAGTCCATCTCCATAGATAACCAATAATGACATTTGCACATTCTTATGATAAGCATTTACATTTGTATGGTTTCCCATCTCATTGAAATCATAGTTCAGTTCTCTAGTTTATGTAAATTTTGAATTTTTGTTTGTAGTTACAATTACACAGTCCTGTATAAGATTAGTTCAATCACTAACACAAAGACACCAAAGTATGGCACTGTCTTGAATATTCTTGTGATAATTGATCCCAAGGGATTTATAATTGTCTTTTAGAAGTTTTCAATATCATTTCAAATACACAATTAATACTAAACGATGTATGACAACTGAGTCACATATATGTACAAGCAACTTGTTTATATAGAAGAAGTGCCATACCACCATAAGTCATTACATTGAATATATTAATTGTGGGTTTAAGCATTAGATTCATTGCTCATAGGTTTTACTTCTAGACTAATAAACTCAATCTAACATCAATAGTGTATGAATGGAGATTCAGTACCTTCACAAGTTGTCTGATTAAAGGGAATAGTTTGGGTAAAATTTATGATCATAGTTAATACTCTATTTTAATAATTTTGGATAGTAATTGAGATACTTAGTTCATTAAGTGAAAGACTGCATCTTGAATCTTAGAAGGAGATTTGATGAAATTAATTAGTCATTAGATTTTGATTTCAAGTTATTGATTATTTTTGTTTGTGAACGCTTGAAATCCACATATTAAGAATTAAGATGAGAACATATCAGAAAACATGGTCATGCATAGATCAAAGATCTATGCATGACATATAAAGTTATTTACTTTTTGCTCATACTTGATATTTTTTTTTGTGGACGAAGTTAAGAAGTTCAAAAAGGTTTGCTTGATGGTATTTTTATAAATGATTGTTTCGTAGTGAGGTTTGCTTGTCTCTTGAGAAGATGGAGTAGTTTGAGAAGTGAGAGTAGTTTGAACTTCGATCTTTTACTTGCACATACTATGTTTACAACTCACAAGTTTATGAACCAGATTAACAAGTACATGGTGTATTAAAATAACAATTAATTTACCCAACACACACGGTTGTCAATATTCTTAAAGGATATGATCTTGTACCTTGCAAAATTATCTAACATATCTTCTTCAGTTAGCTAATATATGGAGGTAAATTTTAAATGGGTGCCATGCTTAGCTCCGACTTGACAGTGGGTTCTGATTTATGGAATAAATAGAATCAGACACATACATAAGTGTGTTCCTTGTCTCTATGTTCTTGGCATTGCTTCACTAATAGCGAGCATCCATATCCCCGATGAAGTTACCTTGGTATCATATAAGCATAACTCTACTACCAACAATCGTCCATGGCCCCGATAGGTTTACTTATACTTGCCACATCATTAATGATGCTTTCAACTTCCCTTTATTTTAAAGTATGTTTTACCCTTTGAATTTGTAAATAACATTATGTGCATAACAGGGTGTAGGGGAAGTAGGGTGATATGAGAGTTTCTTTTATATGCTAAGTATGTGTTGTTCATTTTGAGTTCAACCCACGAGTTTTGTTGAAAATTAACATGGTACATGTTAAGTTTATTGGGTGGATGGGGCTCACATAAGAAGATAGATAAATAGTTCTACATGGCATGTATTGTCATGTATGCTTACCATAGACTTTTGTGTTCCGCCAAAACCATGGAGTGCTCACTAATAATTTTAAACTAAGCAGGGTCTTCTTTAGCTTAAGCGACCTTCATATCAATTATTTGCATAAGTTCTCTTCCATATGTTCAAACATAGTAGTATAACCCACAACCTTGGGAAGGCACTCCCAAAGAAAGGGGTAGAAGGAAGGATTAACATTAGGTAGTAATATTTAGGTGTAGTGGCTTAGGGGAAGGATGGTGAGATGACGTCCTGGTCATAATATGGTTATAGTAGTACCAGTCAAAGTGTGAAATCATTCTGTAGATGTCATCAAGGCATGGTGAACTGATACAAGCTATTTTTCTCCATTGGTGATGTCCAAGGAAAGAAAACATTAGGTCCAGGTGTACAATCTTGTACCCCACTCGGGATTTGAAAAGCGAGTTAATGATATTAGGATGAAAACCTGACGAGAGTAGATTGAGAATGCACAAGCTTGATTCCTTGGCTTACTTGTTGATTAATGGAATAGTGGGTGGGGGGCAAAATTATGGACATTGAATGTTTTGTTTCCATTCCAGCTAAATCATAACATGAAAGGTATTTTCCCTTTCCCGATCATGATTAGTATTGGTTCCGAAAAAAGTTTTTCCTTTAAAACCAGAGGAAGAATCAATAGTTCCTAAAATTAGATCATGATTCAGCCAGTTTTAAAATATTCAACTTCTACTATAAGGAACTACAAAGGGATATTAAAAAAAAATTGGAAAACATTTTAAGCATAAGCAACAAATTTGGTCAAATAATTCCCTGAGTGCTTCAAAGATTTATGTGAGATAATCCTGCAGAGGTGTATGGATCTCCCCTTTATGTACAACACTAGAAAATAAAATCAACCCCTTTCAACATGAGGCAACTAAAATATGTTAATGGAAAAAAATTATTTCAAGATCTGCATATAGATATTAGGAGTTATCCTCTAATTGTGGCATGGGGAGAGTTCTTGTTGACATGTCCTTAATCAATTTGCAGCAAGACGTTCCCTCATTATATATCGTAGAGTTCGATGAGAGGGAACTCTAGGTGGAAGAGGGTTGCTTAGAAAATTTTAGAAATTTGTCATGATAATTGTGGACTGAAAATGAGAATTGGGTACACCTTCGAAGAATAATTAAAAACACTTTTTACCAGAAGGTGAGACAAATAGAATCCAGAGTCGGACTTCTGAATCCAAAATGATCAAAAGGTGTATTCTTGATTGATTAGATGATTCCTTGCCATAATTATAAAACTTGACCAGGGTTTAAATAATAAAGCATTTGAAAGGCCCTTAGGTTATGCCATTATTTATAGCAGTGATTTGCATAACCATGACTTGACACTATCACTTATTAATTATGTGATGGTGATTTTATGATGCAGTCTCGTTGATACTTTAGAAAAATCTAACCAAGGATCAACACGAAGAAAGTCTAAGACACCGATATCACTCGTTTGTGCATGATTCAATTGATGGAAATAGTAAGAAAAAATATCTTGATGATCGTAATTGGTTTTAAGGATAAAATTCTAGTACGCCAAGCATATGAAGAGGAGACATGATTCAAATGAAAGAAAAAAGTGATCATATAAAGGTGAAGACATTGTCCCTTAAAGGAAAATAGAAATGGAGACTAAGAGACCTCAAACAGGTCATTTCAAAATTTAGAAAATGAATTGTCATTCGTCTAGAAAGTAAGTCGCTTTGCACATACCGTAGTGATTCGATTGTGGGTTCGTTTGAAATTTTAGCAAGTAGGATAACTTAAAGTTTCCTCCGTTGTTCTGGATTTGTTGTTTCGAGAAGGGAGACTAGGGGGGGGATGTTATTAATTTACTTTTGTTCACTTGCTTGTTCAAACATAGATTTACAATGAACATCTTATTAGATATCAAAATACATAACATTTCCTACAAGGAGAAAGCAAAAGAAAAGAAAAGACAAGTGCATGTACAATGAACAAAAATTGACTTAATAATTGAATTTATTGAAAATGAAACTTAAAAATGCATGGAATTAAACAATTTAATATACTCTACCCTAATCCCTTCCTAAAATTGTAAAGAATAGGGTTAGATAAATGTATAATGCCAATGTAGCCATCCAAGTAGTCTCAAAATTGCAATTATATTTGTACCAGTAGTTAGCAGTAAAAAATGAAGTGTTACTATATAGCACATGGGAACTGTCATTCGATTGTGACCTTTATCAAAGATATTATAATGAATTTGAATGAGAACAAAATGTGAAAGAGGCTGTCTTATCCAATTATCAAGTTCGTCGAGGTGTATGGAAAAAGGATCACAGGGCTTGTGTGAAAGGAAAAAGGATTGCGATGGAGAATCAGTGTAGAGGTTTCCCCGCGATAATATGGTAAAAAAAATGATTTTTATAGTTTCCAAGAGGCTCAAAAAATCAATGGGGTTCATAAATCACCACATGTACCAACTGGGAATCCTTTTCGTATAGCTTCCATACATGATGCATGAAATCTGGAGTATTTGTTTTCCACCAATATTTATATTTTGGGTTAAGCATGACATAAAATGGGTCAAACATATAGCTAGGGTGATTATTGACAATAGGTATTATGTTCATTCTATCACTTTCAGTAGGGAAATCAACGTGGCTTGTACATGTCTGTGCAACATAGAAACATGAGTGGTAATGGAGAATATTTGAAATGTTTGCTTCATGCTATAAGAAAAATGTATTTGTTAAGAGGTCAATATTATCGAGGGAACAACCAATACACCATAGATTTTTAGTGTACATATCCCACATCAAACCATAATATTCCGACTTTACAAAATTTAAAACAACAGGGTGAAGAGACACTCCAAACAAGTGTTGGAATACTGAGAGGGGGAGGGGGTGTGAATCAGTATGAGCACTTTTTACTACTTTCAACCACAATATATATAAACTTCAATTTTATCAACAATATTCAATAGTTTATCACTTATGCATTCTATATATAATTGCATCATAAACAATATCATTCATAAGTGCATAATAAACCACCACAGATACACAATACACTAGAATTTACATGGAAACCCAAATGGGAGAAAACCACAGAATGATTTCTTATATATATCATGAATACATTCATAGAAAACACCAACTTCCAAATTCTCTAGCACCAACTGGAAGGAAGCACCAACCCCCTGATTTACAGACTCCAACCTGAAGGAAGATCTAACTCCCGGTGTTCTCCAGCACCAACCAGAAGGAGGATACAACCCTCTTTCCTTGCCTTGTCTTGCTACCCTGAAATATAAGTGTAGACTCAACCTGTCACTACCACTAATATTGTCACTGCAACTGTCTCAACAACCTGTAATCAATGTGCCATCTAACCTATCACTATCACTGTCACATCAACCTGTAACTTTCACGATCACATCAACCTGAAATTGATGATCAACCAATCATCCAACCTATCACTATCCCTATCACCATCATTGTCTCTATCAATGTCACCGATATACCATCATACACCAACTATAACCAGATCCACTCACATGGATACCAAAACCATCACCATATTATGTGCATCAACCATGTACCAATATAACCAATAAGTGCCTCTAGCAATGTACCATATCATCATAAACTCATGAACCATAACATCACAAATATGTTTCTCAATATCATCAATCATTGACCATAATATATCATCAATGAATTGCCTCAAGCATGTGATAACATCTCCATGACATATACCAAATAAAATACCAAGATAGCCAAGATATGTCTCTAACAATGTACCGTGATATCATCAAGATGTGTCTCAATATGTAGCAACATCACCAACACATGCCTCAAGCATGTACCACAACATCCAATCCATGTACCTCAAACATGTGCCATAACCTCATCAAGAAGTGCCTCAAACATGCATCAATATCACCAAGAAATCCACCTCATACATGCACCAAGAGTATGCCTTACACCATGCACATAAGATGTGCCTCAAGCATGTGCCAATGTCTCAACAAGATGTCAAATACATGCCTCAATCATGCGTCAAACCTTCCAATATGAAAGACTCAAAACACATAGAATAAAATACCTTTACATTTTGTAGAACCTGGTTGACTCATAGCTTAGATCATACCTTCCTAGTCATCAACAACCTGGTACTAGAATCCTCCTACATATTTTCCTTAGCCTCACAGGACCAAGACAAATTTCACACGGGACCTCGTGTGATAGACACTAAGCAACCCACGGGGGTGCCTCACGGGACGTGAGTAGTTTGACCCATGGGGGTCATCCAATCTAGGGTTTTTCAAAAACCATTGTTCACCTCTACAATCTAGAAACGTTCACCTTCCCTCTCCTTCGCTACCTCAAACTTGCTACCTCATATTCACCAAATAGATCAAATGTGATCACATAGAAGAGATTCAATAATATTGTGTATGTAAGAATGAGAGGCTTCTTGAAGTGTATTTATACTTATCCATGTGACTTCTTTCCTTAAATTTAGGGTTGACTTGTACTTTCTTGTTATAACCACTTTACCCTTTAATAAATGACTTGTAAATTATTGTTGCATCATTTAGGGGCTCTTAACCATTCTTCAGGGCTTCCAACTTCATGACCTCATAACTCCTTAACCGTGAGGAACTATGTGAAATTCCAATTACCATTGGAAATGGCATGACAAGGACTATCCATCTATGAGTGTGTTACTTACATTTACACTTCCTTCATATCCTTATTCCTCAAACAACTTTGAGCTTCATGACCACACCTCTAGGGATTCGTGTAGACTTCTTCAAATGCACCCATCACATATATTGGCATCAATGAAAACCACTTTTGTTGACTTCAATGAAAACCAACTATCCAACAACATTAATAACAACCAAATATCCAACAATCTCCCCCTTTGGCATTGATGACAACACTCATACTACACATATGACCAATGCTCATCATATTTATCTCCTCATGTTTCTCTCCTCCTTTGACATAAATGACAAAGAGTATGTCCCCTTGGGGTTTCTCCCCTTGTCTTCATGCTTATGATCTTTCTCTTTCTCACCCTTTGACATTATGGGTAAATGGGTAATTCCCCCTATCGATATGTCTCCCCCTATCTTCATGCTTCTGATCTTTATTTCTTGATCTCTTTCTCCAATGATTTATTTCCCCTTAAATTCTCTACAATATGTTTTGTATATCAATATGGTACTTTATGTATATGCTTCATTTGCTCTCTTCCAGGACTGATTGTCCATTCCTGCTTCCTCTTGTAATTCATTGATATATATGAAAAGCATTCAAAAATTACTTGACTTTAAATCTTTTATGGCTTGTCAATTTCACATCAATGATCACACTTTCCTCTGACGATATTGTTCCTGATGATGATTTCTCTTTCCTTGTCTTATTGTTCCTTTCATTTCTTTCCTTCTTGTGACTAAATAATTTCACCTGTAAATATGCCTTCATCCACTATTATGTATTGTCTCTGATTCATGTCTTTTGTACTCTTTACTAGACCTACCAAAATGCCTCATAAAATCATATATATCCATATGTCATAAATTTTTCCATGATTCTGCTACTCAACTGCATACAATGCTAACCCATCTGTCACAACTGATCACAACATATTCCTTGTTTCTCAATCTGCAAATTAGACTCTACCAATCTACAACAATCTGTACTGAATATATCTCTGCTTGAATACATACATGGAATCTTGTATACAATCATGAACCTCTTCCTTATAAGTGTGCCACTGATATTCTTTGTAATTATCAGTTGATACCTACATGGAAATGCATTCTAAAAGTTGCTCTTCAAACAATCAAATTGTTGCAAGAAATTCTACACTTTTGTCATCAAACCACTATGAACCTGCTTTCCCAAAATCAACAAGCACTTCAGACTACTAGAAAGATAGTTATCTGATCTGTAGAGTTGTTGCTTAGACTCCCCCTATTCAAAATTCATATTTACTGGGAGTCTCCAGGTTGAAGTCTTCTTCTTCTATCATCTGAATTCTCGCATCTTCATCTTCATCATCTTCCTGAGTTCTGACATCTTCTTCTTTCCCTATAGATTCATCATGATCTTACACTACTGCAAATCCTGAGAGTATGACTTCTGGAAGTACTTCATTTATCTATTCTTCCTTTACCTGTTCTTTATTCGCATGTTCTTTCTTTCTTTTCCAAACCTTCCTGCATATTATATCAATGTTTTCTTTCATGGAAGTATCCATCATGGTTCTACAATCACGAGCTATGTGTCCATAGTTGTGGCATTTGTAACATTCAATATTGTTTGGATCCACTTAAACATTTATTGCTTGAACATTTCTTCCATAAGCTCTGCAATCTACAACTTTATGTCCAAAGTTAGTACAAGTAAAACAATGACCATAAAATAAATTTTGATACTTGGGAGTAAATGATCTTCTTTGTGGTGTAGTACTTCTGAACTCATGCCTTGGAAGATCATGATCTCCTCTTCTATTGTTTCCTTCAGAATGGTTGAAGCTTCTTTGTTACCTGAAAGTGGAGGGTCTTCTTTGATATCTGTCTCTTTCATAATCTTTATTTTGAGTCTTCTCTATTTCTAGAATGTATTCCTTTGAGGGCTTGCATTATTCCTTCTTTATACAGTCTTTGTTGACTTATGCATAACTCTTAGCCTTATCTTCATTCTTCCTTTCTAGCAACTTGTAACACTTATTTTCAACTTTATTTACTGATGATGAAGAGATTTCTCTCTCTTCAATGTTCTTGTTGAGCTTGACTACTTTAACTCTTAATGTGACAACTTATCCTTCAAGCTTCTCGCAATCTTCTTCTTTCTTCATCATCTGGATTTTCATGACTTCTTCATTTCTTTTTGCTTCTTCAAGTCGGATCTTTAAGGAGACAATTTCTTTTTCAAGTCTTATTTCTTGTTGACTGAATTCTTCTTCAAAATTATTTAAGTCCTCAGATATTTCCTTGAGATGGTTAGTCAAAATCTTTTCTCTCTTCTCTGCTTCCTTTCATTGTGCTACTATTTCAGCTT
>ML796061.1:229041-248568 GCA_009831015.1 Picea engelmannii
TTAATTTTAATTTTCTTAGTTTTTTATTTATAAAAAAAAATTGAATTGACTTATTTTGCTAAATATTAAAAAATAGTTTTATTTAACTACAATGATTTTCTATGTATTGAAGTAAAGGTAAAAAATGTGTTAAAAATGATATTTTCCACTCTATTTAAAAAGTCTGGAACTATAAATTAATTCAGGACAAAAAATCTTAATTTCAAAAAAGTAAATGGTAAAAAATATTTTTATGATTGAAAGAAACATGGAAAAATGACTCAAATCGTAGTTCAATAAAAAAAAAAAAAAATAGATGAAAAAACAAGCATTTAAAAAAATAATGTTGAGACGAAAAATATTAATTTCAAAAAAAAAATGGTAAAAAATATTTTTAAGATTGAAAGAAGCATGGAAAAGTGACTAAAAACACAGTTGAATAAAAAAATGAAAATAGATGAAAAAACAAGCATTTAAAAAAATAATGTGGAAACATTGTGGATCAAAAAATTTAAAATATCAAAAAACCACCTAAAAATGGAGGGGGGGTAAAAAATATGAGAACTTTGTAGAGTTCTTGTTAAGTTGGTAACTATGTTGTATGCATTCAGTATATCATTGCATCATAAACATTATCATTCATAAGTGCATAATAAACCACCATAGATAAACAATACACCAAAATTTATGTGGAAACCCAAATGGGAGAAAACCATAGAATGATTTCTTATATATATCAAGAATACATTCATAGGAAGCACCAACTTCCAAATTCTCTAGCACCAACTGAAATGAAGCACCAACCCCTTGATTTATAGGCTCCAACCTGAAGGAAGCTACAACTCCCTGAATTCTTAAACTACAACTGGAAGGAGGCTCGAATCCCCTAGTTTGCAGGCTCCAACCTGAAAGAAGCTCTAAATCCTTGTATTATCTGACTCCAACCGGAAGGAGGACATGACCCACTAATTTATAGGCTCCAACATGAAGGAAGCTTCGACTCCCTTTATTCTTTGGCTCCAACCGGAAGGAGACTACGAACCCCTGATTTACAAGCTTCAACATGAAGGAAGCTCCAACTCCTTGTGTTCCCTGACACCTATCAGAAGGAAGCTACAACCCCCTTTCCTTGCCCCGTCCTGCTGCCCTGAAATATAACTGTAGACTCAACCTGTCACTACCAGTGATACTGTCACTGCCACTGTCTCATCAACATGTAATCAACCTATCACTATCATCGTCACATCAACATGTCACTGTCACATCAACCTGAAACTGATGATCAACCAATCATCCAACCTGTCATTGTCCCTGTCACCATCCCTGACTCTGTCACTGTCATTGATATATCATCATCAACCAACTATAACCAAATCGACTCACATGGATACCAAAACCATCACCACACCATGTACATCGACCATGTACCAAAACCTATACCACACCATGTACCAAGATCACCAAGAAGTTCCTCTAGCAATGTACCATATCATCATCAACTCATGAACCATAACATCACCAAGATCTGTCTCAATATCATCAATCATGTACCATAAGATATCGTCAATGAAGTGTCTCAAGCAAGTGATAACATCATCATGACATATACCAAATCAGATATCAAGATAGTCAAGATATGTCTCTAACAATGTACCATGATATCATCAAGATGTATCTCAATATGTACCAAAATCACCAAGACATGCCTCAAGCATGTACCACAAAATCCAATGCATGTACCTCAAACATGTGCCATAACCTCATCAAGAAGTGCCTCAAACATGCATCAATATTACTAAGAAATCCACCACATACATGTTGAGTTCTGGTGTACCGAGGGAAGTGGTCCCCTTGTGGTTGTGGGTCTCTAACCACAAGAAGGAAATATTGAACCTTTGTGACTTACACTTTATGTTTAATTTCATTTTGACATTTTCCTAAGTCAAAAGCATGAAATTTGTCACTTAAGTGAAAAGTGACTATTAATTCACTTTGTGGGTGAATTGAGGGACATAAAGAAAACTAAGGAAACTAAGCCCAAAGTGGGTTTTGAGTTGAGATTCTTTTTGGAAGATCTCAACCTTTGATTAGAGATGGGATGGGATGATCTCATCCACATCCATATTTAGGTTTCCTTATGAATTCTATAAGAAGGGCACATAGGGAAAATAGAGGCTAATTCACTCTATTGTCAACTTGGAGAGGAAGAGTTGAGCTATGGAGATGAGGATGGAAGCAGAGGATGAGGGTTTCAAGGTTGCCTCCTTCCATGGAGGGCTCTAGGAGGCTTTGGCTTCCATTATTTTATTGTGTGGATGTTTTCTTGGAGGAGGGTACAAACCTAGCATGGAGGACTTGCACTTGTCAGATTGCTTTGAGGAGGTTTTTTTTGGAGAAGTAAAACACAAGATCAGACTTGTGTGGAGGGGTTTCTTCATCAGAGCTTCAAGAAACAAGGGAGTCAACTTTTAGTGGGATTGAGCAACAAGGGAGAAGGGTGCACCATGATTGGGCACATCTTCCTTCTAGAACTTGTATAGCAGCTTGAGAGGGGTTGCCACCATATCAGGTTCTTTTGTTCCATGTACTTGTTGTATCTCACATATTTTACATCACATATATAGACTTATATTCCAAATTGGTTTTTCCCGGGGGGTTTTATCCAGGGTCATGTTGACCAAAAATACCTGTGTTCATTTTCATGTATGCTAGATTTTAGAACAACATGATTTCACTTGTAAATATCTAATAGGTGTGTTACATATTTATGGTATGCATGTGCTAACCTATTGGTCACTAAAACTACATGCTAGGGAACCTTAAAAGGCTATGTAACCGTAACATAACAACGGTAAAGTTCTTGAACAATTTGTTGTTATAAAACAACAACAAAGACAATTGTAGTATCATAAACTTATAGCCAAATTGAGGTCAAGACAGACCTAGTTGGAAGCCTGTTAGGACCTCAGAAAAATCTTCATGGTATTAGAGCTACTTGGTGGCTAAATCTTGCTAATTTTGGATAGAAGAAAGTGGACATTTCTTGGCAACTTGTGGGCATATTTTTGGATAGCTACTTCACAGTAATTTGAAGCAGCTTGTTGGCATAATTTGTGTGGACAGTTGTAGGACAGTTTGTGGACATTTACTCAGCCTCTTTTCACACCTACTTTCTAGGAGTGAGGCTGATTTTTAAGAACCTCTCTTCACACCTATATTGCTAATAGTGAGGTTGTAGTTCTACTGCCTCTTTTCACACCTGTGTTGATAGGAGTGAGGCAGTTTTCTTTTGTAGTTGGAGCATCAGAGTGAGTACAGTGAGAATTCATGTTAGTATAATAGATGCATGTAGAGGATAGGCTAGCTAGAGCTAGCAACTAGTCCCCTTGGAAGACCAGACTTATATTTGTCCTAGAGGACCTATAACTATGAGATACAGTTCAAACTCCTGATGTCGCTCATCTTGCCACTACTCCCTTTATGGTGGTAGAGTTCAAGAAGAGGAACAAAAAATAAAACAGAACTATATGTGATTCAGTGAGGGATCACATCATACCCCACTTGACTGGTAATGACTTCGCATTTGAGATATGGTCATCCTTGTGCAATCTTTACCAAAGCTCTAATAAGAACCGAAAGATGGTCTTGTTTGAGAGATTCAGGAACATTTGTATGCTCAAGACTGATTTTGTCACTTCTTATCTTGGAAGAATCACTCAGATCAGTGATGAGCTTGCAGTTGTCAGAGAGATAGTGGACCCAGAATTTATGGTGAGGGAAGATTTAAATAGCTTTACCAAACCATGGGGCCCATTTGTTCAAGGCATTGTTGCCTAGGAGCTTATGCCTACTTGGGAGAGACTTTGGGATGATTTCGTCCAAGAGGTTACGAGACTCACCTCAAATAATTCTAGTTAGCAGCAGACACCTCAGGGTGATGAGGATCTTTCTCTTTGGACAAAGGGAAATAATAAGGTCGACAATGGTGCTCGACCAAGTCCCAAGTTTGGGGCCAAGCCACAGGGAGAGAGCAGTAGTGGGAAGAAGAGAGATATGATAAAATTGAAGTGCTTTTATTGTAAGAGGATGGGGCACTATGTTAGACAATGCCCTAACATGAAGAATAAGCAGGGTGGTACGGCAACTACAACACATGAGACAGAGTTTCAGACACAGCTTGAGAGGGAGTGTGCCTTTCTCATTTGTTACACTTCCGTTGAGACAACACCCATTATCTGGTACATAGACAACGTGGCTTCAAGCCACATGACTGGTTTGAGGGAGAATTTTACTGATCTTAGAGATACAAAGGTCAAGATGTAGATTTCTCTTGGTGATGACACTTTAGTCAAATTTGTTGGGATTGGCATGGTTTCCTTTCAGAGAGATGGCATGCCACCTATTTCGTTCAAGGATGTTCTCTACGTCCCTGGGTTGAAGAAGAATATGATATAAGTTTCCACCCTCCAGGATAAGGGACTTGAGGTGTCCTTTATAGGTATAAAGGTCCTCATAAACCCTAAGGGGTCCTCTCTCACCTCAGGGAAGGTTATTGGAGTGAGAGATGAGAAGTTGTTCAGATTGATTTTTCAGCCACTTCATGCTTTGGTTGCAAGTAACGACAACAACAATCGGTTATGTGATTTATGACATCGGAGGATGGATCACCTTCATCATGGGGATCTTGGAGGACTAAGAGCGGTTGTGACAGGTGTGCCACAGTTCAGTTCAGAGCATCAGGATGTGTGGAGAGGGTGTGCGCTTGGTAATGTTACCAAGGCATATTTTTCCAGTAGTGATAGCAGATCAGCTGGGGTGTTGGATTTAGTACACACAAATGTGTGTTGACTTATGCCTCGAGTGTCCTTGGGTGTTTGTGAGTACTATCTCACATTCATTGATGACCACCCCAGGAAGACTTGGATCTATTTCATGAAGACCAAGAGTCAAGTATTCAATAGGTTCCAAGAGTTAAAAGCTCTTGTGGAGAGCCAAACATCAAAGAGGATCAAGGTCTTGCGGTCAGATAACGAAGGTGAGTATTCCTCCAGTGAGTTTGTGGACTTTTGTGCCCGTGTAGGGATAAGAAGACAGATGACCGTGCCTTACAACCCCCAACAGAATGAGGTTTCTGAGAGGAAGAACGGGGTGATTACAGGTGCAGTGAGATCTATGTTCCATTATTAGATTTTGCCTCTATAACTATGGGCAGAGGTGAGTGTTGTTGCAGTTTACCTACAGAACATGAGTCCTCATAGGATTTTTGGAAAGATGACTCCAAAGGAGACCTTCACTGGTAGGAGGCTCGATGTTGAGCACATAAATATTTTTTCTTGCCTGACTTATTCTCATGTCCCCTTAGATAAGAGGACAAAGTTATACCCCACATCCCAACAAGGGATTTTAGTTGGATACGCAAAGGTCTCCAAAGCCTACCGGATTTACATTCCATCACTTCAGAGAGTGGTGGTGAACAAAGATGTTAGATTTGAGGAGGGTAGGGATTTTTAGAGATCTCTCGAGTCAAGAGTCAGTTTTGAGGATGATGCAGAGGCACAGATTGATGTCTTAGAGACGACACAGCCTCAAGTTTCTGATACACCCGTTTCAAGGTTGAAAGGGTCACCTTGCACAACTTCAAGTTCACAATCACAAGGAGTTCAGGAAGAGGGTGAAAAGGCTTCATGATCTCATAGTGTTCAGTCTATACCTGAGGAAGATACTCTTGGGCAGGGAGATCTTACTTCTCCTTTGACTACTTCAGGGAAGAGGAAACCGAGATGGTTTTAGGAGACCCTGAAGGAATCCAAGGAGAACGTAGGAGAGCCCAAGAGATAGTTTAGAGAGAGAAAAGCACCAGAGAATATTGGGTCTTGTTTGGCGATGGTGATGATTATTCATATACAAAGCCACAAACATTTACATAGGCAGTTGACCAACAGGTTTGGAGAGAGGCTATGCTGGAGGAGTATGACTCAGTTATGTGCAATGATGTTTGGGAGGTGGTTTTGAGGCCAGTGGGGAATTCAGTGGTGACTTCCAGGTGGTTGTACAAAACCAGGTATGTTGCAGATGGAAGCATATAGAAACACAAGGCCCGTTTTGTGGCGTGAGGATTCTCTCAAGTAGAGGGAGTTGATTATGATGAGACATTCACACCAATGATGAGATACACCTCGATTAGGAATATTATTTCCATAGTGGCGGAGATGAGTTTTAGGATACATCATATGGATGTAAAGACCACATTTCTCAATGAATTTATAGAGGAGGAGGTGTACATTAAGAAACCACAGGGGTTCGAGGTGAGTGAGAGGGAGTGTCACGTGTGCCTTTTGAGAAAGGCACTATATGGTCTGAAGCAAGCTCCCAAAGATTGGTATTCACGTATTAATACATACTTGATTGAGATGGGTTTTGAGAAGAGTGATGTTGATCCTAACCTCTATTACATCATTAGAGGCGAGGACATGCTCATTCTCATTTTGTATGTGGATGACTTGTTCATCACAGGTGTAGGAGGATCTCATAGTTGAGTGCAAGCTGAGACTTGCATTAGAGTTTGAGATGAGCGACTTCAGTTTGATGCACTATTTTCTGGGTATGGAGGTATGGTAGGATGTGGGTCATATCTTCCTTGGACAGGGGAAGTATGCTGCAAATATTTTTAGCAGGTTTCAGATGGAGGATTGCAGGCCTATGTCTACTCCCATGGTCACCAACTATAAGAAGCTTAGCGCTTTAGACTCCCATTTGGTGGATACTACATTTTATATATAGTTGATAGGTTCACTAATGTGTCTGATAAACACTCAACCATATATTTGTTTTTCTGTGAACACTCTCAACCAACATATGGTAGAGCCGAGGAGTGTTCACTGGATTAGGGAAAAACATGTCTTGAGGTACATTGCAAGGTCACTTTATTATGGCCTGGACTATATCAAAGGTGATGGAGTCATATTGTTTGGCTAGATATACTCAGACTGGGCAGGATGTGCTACTGACAAAAAGATCACCTTAGGGTGATGTTTTTGGTTGGGGTCAGGACTTGTTTCCTGGTACATCCATAAACATAAGTCAATTGCTTTGAGTTTCATCGAGGCAGAGTATATGGCAGCTAGTCAGGCCAGTTGAGAGGTCATTTGGATTCGTAAGATGTTGGTAGGATTATTTGGTCAGGAGGTGCCTCCGAATTTCATTCACTGCGATAATCAGATTTGTATCAAACTGTCTAAGAATCCAGTTTTCTATGACTAGTCGAAGCATATTGAGATCAGATACCACTTCATCAAAGATTGGGTTCTGTAATACCCATGTTTCCCACAGTTTGTAAATATAACTATAACTGACCAAGAGACTATGGAGGACCAAATATGTGTGAATGTTTGATTTGATGAACCCTTGTATAAAAGGGTCAATGTATGAATTTGTATTATTAATAGAAATTGAATATGTGTTGCACAACTGCTGAAAGGAGGAAAGTTTGCCAAGATAGACCATGGATTCTATGAGATATATGGTGAAGGGAAACCAAGTATGGTTGAGATGACCCTCACTAAACCAATACCTACTAGGTGTAATTGCTCAATAGTCCTTTGACCCAGAAATGAATTACCAGTCAGGCTGGTAGTTGGAAGGCCATCCTCAAGAGTTAATGAGGAGATGGGGTAGGGTACCCATCTATAAGGATTACGGGCCTGACCATGAATTGGAATTCAGACCCATGCAAACTTGCTGAGGAAGGCAAGAAAGGAGGCAATTCAAGGGAAAAGATGGATCTGTGAGATAGCAGAGTAGAGAAAACACTCTCTCGAGACGAGAAGAGAAGCATACTTCAACTTAGAAGTTGAAAGAAAAATTTGAGCAATAAGCTCGTTTTGGATGAAAGAATCCATTGACAGGGTTTGGCTACAAGCTAATAAATGGGGCTAACGAGTGACTAAGGAAGTACTCATGTAGACCTCCTTGCTTGGATTAGAGAAAACTAGACACCCATTTCATGTGGGAGGAGGAGAGTAACCTTTGTCCCTGACTATTGTGGAGAAAGGAGAAAGAATATCTCTCAGATCATCATGGTCTAGCTCGTGGGTGGCTAGTGGTAAATTCGTTAGGAGTGACTGTGCCTATGGATGGGAGGAAACAGGCACCCCTTTCAACAGTTTCTTCACATTTTCTAGTTCTAATAAGTATTCTCATACTATGTGTAATATATTGGACGAGATGATGGAATGCCTCTGTTTGTGATTAAGTCTTTTAGTATTTTGAATAGATATTAGATAGGTGTTTTTACTTCTGCAAACTACTATGTTTTCATGATATTTGAATATTCTCAGACTAGTTGCTAGAGAGTCATGAGATGGGAATCCACATGAGGGTCAGGGTAAGATCGATTGAAATGTCTAAGTCCTGCCAATACCTTGAAGTTTACCTTAGAAGGAATGTCAAAGTTCAAGATCTTGTGGGAGAAGGGTGTTTTTCCTTTAGACTAACCATCCATCTGACCGAGGGCTTAGGCCCGTGTCCTTAGCCTGTTTGTTGAAAAAGGATTTTCACCTAGCCTATAAGATTTCCCAAAGGTCCCATGTGACCAGGACCTAGTAACCTTTCTCTAGTCCGAAAGGAGCTAGCTCTTTCAGATTCGGGACTTTAGGACTTGTGACTCCACAATCCTTGAAAATAGCTGAAGTCCAAAGTCATGAATCAATGAGGGCCATAGATTTGGGGATCCAAGGTAGATCTCTCTTAGTCGTTAGATCAGATGTAGGAAGGGAAGCGTTAAGTGCTTTGACGATGTGTTACTTCGGGAGAATAGGAATGGTCTAGTGTTAAAACTCCCAAATGTCAGAGTCGTGGAGTTAATCTGGATTGTTGAAACTGGAGGGACACATGTTTGCAGATCCACGATTATCCGGGAGTCCGGGTATTCAACGATTTAGAGATGCGTGATTTTTCCCCGAAGGTCTATAAACCAGAGTAAACCATGTTTGTAGATGTCAGGTACACATGGCAATAGATCCGGGAGATACACGTTGAACTATCGAATGTCAAACTACCGAAGTGACAAGGATCGTTGGATGAATGGGTACATGGAAAGCGATCCCGTGGTCCAGAGACTTTGTATTACGGAGGAATTTGGCCAAGGGTTTTCAAAGAGTGAAAACCATCGAATTCGTGAACGATGAAATAGATCTCGGACAATGATAGGCAGAGGATGTGTGGCACCATATCCGAGAGTCCAGAAAATTAGCTCTTCAGGGGATTTGCGTCGAGAGGATTTGGTAAGATCTGAAGCCAGAGTTGTGAAGTAATGAGAACCCTAGATCTATGGATATATGTGGAATCTTACATACTGTTAGATTGAAGGACTCAATAATTATCAATCTATGATGACGTGGCTTGATGGCATCATTCGATGTGACGTGGACCCGCATGACGCTTGCCATGTGTCACCCATATTTGGTTGATTCACCCATCTCTTGTGCTTATTATAGAATGACATGTGTCACCCCCTAATGCAGAAACGTATCATGCCTCGACCCTCGCTGTGTGTCAGTTCCTGGTTCGTGTCCACCTAGCCAATGCGGCTGGTGACGTATACGGGACTTTGAGAGTTTGGGTAACTTCAGGAGTTCAAGGGTTTTGGGGTGTTTTATAATTTAGGAACGACCAACATAAAACGTTGAATGCCAAACTCCGAAGGGCCAAGGTCACATGGAGAAATTTCAGGAGTTCGGGAGTTCGGGTATAGTATGGTAAAAAGGAATGCTCAACGAAGATCGTTGATCACTAAATGACTAAGGCCACGTGGTAGGACCTCGGGACTTCAGGGATTAAGCAAAAGGTATGTTCAACGCCGATTACTGAAGCCTCTTTTAACCGTAGATATCGGCGGAGGATGTGAACCGTTGATCCCCTTCGTTGTTCGACGATCTGAGAATTTGACCACACTTTTGGAACTCCCGAAGTCCAGGAACTTCCGAAGTGTCGAAACCTTTTCTAACACATGTTCTTAGATCCTGATTTTTAGTCCAAGGTCACAAGGAAGACCCTGCTAGTTGGTTCAAACACATAGTGAGAGATGTAAGTTTCAAGGAATCTGATTAAGAGGGATTTGCTTAAGTAAGGGACCAAAAATGAACCAGGGAAAGTGAAAATTTGATGCCCCATCCCTAGAAAGGCTAATTAAGGGGTTGGGTATGTTACAAATTGGTATCAAATCATGGAAACAAAACTTGGCCTACTTGGTCCCATGCACGAGTCACATAAAAATATTATTAGAGAACTTATGGGGCAACTCCCTACCTTACCCTCCTCTATAAGAAAACTATATGAATGTCTACTGAAGAGAGGAACGAAACCATGTGCTGATGATATATGTTTTGGAAGAATTTGATGAAAGGAGGGTGATGGAAACCCCTCCAAATTTGATCAAAACTGTAAGAAGCCTCGTGGAAGAATTACAGAGTTATAAGGCTGACAATGAAAGGTTGATCAAGGAGTAGGAAAAGTAGACTGAAATTAATGCAGTCCTACTACAAAGCCTATCAGATATACAAAGGAAACTGCAACATGGTCCATCTACCCGTGATATGGACATGCATCATACTAAGAAAACCCCAAGTCCACATGAGATACAGAAGCATGGCCCTGAAAGTGGCCACACCAGGAGGAGCACCTCAAAGAAGGCCCAACATGGAGCCAAGAGACATTCAATGGAATATTCCTCTGGTGAGGACACTGAGAACTCCAAGGAATCTTCTCGTGGAAAAACTATTTCCCATTCTCAGACAAGAGAAGAGAATAGGAAACATTCCAAGAGTCGTGACCCTGGAGAATTCAAGAAATCCAAACCACCCACCTTCGATAGAGATATTAGGAAGGGGGAAGAAGAAGAAGTTTGGCTACTCATTTTAAAGAAGTACTTCAGAGTCCATGAATACTCTGAAAACCTAAAGGCTCGGATAACCATTTTCAACTTAAATGGGAAGGCTTCCATTTGTTGGGAGAACCTTTGGAATGTGAAAGGAGTCCATGAAAAGGACTTGTCATGGAAACAATTTGAGAAATACTTCAAGAAGAAGTACCTGTCAAAAAATTACTTTGATGGAAAGACCAAGGAATTCTATGAACTCAAGCTAGGACAACTCACCATAGATGAGTATATCAATAGATTTCTGAAGATGATTAGGTATGTTCCCTACATAAAGGATGAAAAGGTAAAGATGAAACGATTTATTAGTGGCTTACCTCAATCCTACCAAGATAGAATTGAGTTTGATGAGCCAAAGACCTTAGAAGATACTATTTGAAAAGCAAGGTATTGCTATGAGAAATTCATGAGTAAGACAGAACCCCATGAAGACTGGAAGAAGGAAAACAATTCGAGATTCAAAAAGAAGGGGTTTAAACACTCGAAATTTAAGAACCCTGGTAAGAGCTCTAGGATGAGCCTTGCTTCCAGAAGTGTGTATCAACAAAATTTTCCATCCTAGAGTGAAAATAAACCATTAAGAGCAGCTCCAAGTAAGACTGATAACACGAAGACAGAAACCTTGAAATGTTGGGGTTGTGGAGAGGAACAGTTGTTGAGGGACTGTTCGCATAGGCAACAGAACCCTGGGAGGGTCTACAATGTCCAAGAGGCAACCACAGTCAATGATGTGGCTAGGAGCCTACCACAAATTTATGCAGCCTTGGATGATAAGCAAGATGACCAACAAGCTTCAGTGGTGGAGATGGAAGGTACAATTTGCAACCATCATGTTTCCATTTTAATTGACCCTAGTTCTAATTTGAGTTATGTTTCCCCTCAAACTATTGAGAAACGTAAATTGCAACAAGTTAAACATGTTAAATCATGGCTGGTAAAACTAGCCACTGGAACCAAAATAAAAGTAACAGAGGCCTTACCAGCATGCCATATTGTCATGAGTGGGTTTCCCACCCAAGCAAACATAAACATACTTCCTCTAGGATCTTATGACCTACTAATTGGCATGGACTGATTGGTTTCCCACAAAACCAAGTTGGAATGTTACAGTAAAACTTTGGAGTGTGAAAATGAATAAGGAAGAAGAGTAACCCTACAAGGGATTCAAAATCATGTCTCAGTGAGGCAAATATCAGCCCTTCAAGTGAAGAAGTATTACATAAAGGGATATCACTTGTATGCAATACATGTACTGAACTCTGTTGATAATGAAAAATGTAGCCTAGAGAAGCATCCCATATTGAGAGAATATAAAGATGTATTCCCAGAAGAGGTACCAGGTCTACCTCCAAGAAGGGATATTGACTTTTCAATAGAACTTGTACCAAGAGCAGTGCCAATGTCTAGAACACCCTATATAATGAGTACACCAGAGCTAGTTGAGCTCAAACACCAGCTAAAGGAGATGTGGGACAAAGGCTACATACGGCCTAGTGTGTCTCCATGGGGAGCACCAACCTTGTTTGTGAAAAATAAATATGGCACACTCAGACTGTGCATAGACTATAGACAACTCAATAATATGACCATCAAGAATAAGTATCCCTTGCCAAGGATTGATGACTTGTTTGACCAATTAAGGGGTGTTACCATCTTCTCCAAAATTGACTTGAGGTTTGGATACCAGCAAATCTGAATTAAATATGAAGACATCCACAAGACAACCTTTAGGAAAAGATATGGTCACTATGAATTTGTGGTAGTGCCATTTGGGCTTACCAATGCACCAACCACTTTTATGTTCTTAATGAATAACATATTCAGAAAGTTCTTGGATAGATTTGTATTGGTTTTCATTGATGATATCCTAATCTATTCCAAGAATAGAGAATAGCATGAAGAACATCTCAAGCTAGTACTCTAGGTACTAAGAGAGCATCAACTCTATGCTAAGATTAGTAAGTGTGACTTTTTCGAGAAACAAGTCCACTACCTAGGCCATGTTATTTCCAAGGAAGGAGTGGAAGTTGACCCTGACAAGATTAAATCCATGATGGATTGGCCTACCCCAAAGGATGTATCTGATATCAGATCCCTTATGGGCTTGGAAATATACTATAGGAGATTCATAAAATGATTCTTCAAGATTGGTTTCTCAATCACCTCCCTTCAGAAAAGGGGGTTAAAATTATTTGGACATCAAAATGTGAAGAAATATTTCAAGAGATGAAATGTCTTCTAACCAATGCGCTTGTACTGAAGATTGCATATTCAAAAAAAGACTTATTTGTGTGTACAAATGCCTACAAGGAAGGAATCGGAGGAGTCCTTATGCAAGAAAGACATGTGATTTGCTACGAGTCCATAAAATTGAATGAGATTGAAGTCAATTATGTAACCCGTGATATGGAATTGGATGTCATAGTGCATGCTTTAAAGATGTGGAGGCATTACCTCTTAGGTAGGAGATTTGTATTTATGACAGACCATAGTGGATTGGGGTATATGTTTGACTAACCAAAACTCAATGTGAGACAAGCTAGGTGGATGGCTCTCCTTAGTGAGTTTGATTTTGAAATCATACATATCAAAGGAAAGGAGAATAGGGTGGATGATTCCCTTATTAGAAGTATGAAAGCAGTTCACTTGGAATTTGTAAGCGCCAGTGAATTAGACATCAAAGAGAGGGTAAAAAATGCACAAGAGATAGATGCATTTTCCAGACTGTGACATCATACATAAAGAAAGAGCCAACAGGGTCGAATGAAGGTTATCATATTCTTAATGAAGGTCTACTAACCTACAAGGGTAGATTGTATATTTTGATTTGTGATGACTTGAAGAGGTTAATAACAGATGAACTACACAAAATACCATATATTGGTCATCCTGGTTATCAAAAGATGATCACAACCACTAGGAAACTATTCTATTGGACTGGACTAAAAAAGGACAGATGATTACTTAGCTAAGTGTCTAGAATGTCATCAAGTCAAGGCAGAGCACTGACACCCAGCAGAGTTGTTGTAGCCCCTACCAATTCCCGAATGGAAATGAGAAACCATCTCCATAGATTTCATCATAGGATTACCAAGATCAACCAAACAAAATGATGCCATCATGGTAGTTGTGTAAAAACTGAGCAAGGTTTCTCACTTCATACCCATCAAGTAAAATTGCAAGGCAATAAATATTGCCAACATCTTCATGAAATAGATATTCAGACTACATGGCATGTCTAAGGAAATTATATCCGACAGAGATGCAAAGTTTACTTCAAACTTTTGGAAATCTTTGTTTGCTAGTTTTGAAACAAAATTGCTCTTCAGTACAGCCTATCACCCTCAAACTAATGGGAATACAGAGAGGGAAAACCAAGTATTATAATACATGTCGAGGATGCATGTAATGCATCAACCCAAGAAATTGGAGAACTACCTACCACTGGTATAATTTGCTTAAAACAATGGCTATCAAGATTCATTAAAAATGAGTCATTTTGAAGCCCTCTATGGAAGGAAATGCAACATTCCAATCAGTTGGAACAACCCAGTAGACAGAGTTACAATTGGGCCATATATGCTAAAGGAAATGGAATAGCAAGTGATTCAGATCAGGCAAAATCTGAAGATAGCCCAGGATAGACAAAAGAACTATACAGACCTGAAAAGGACTCCTAGAGAGTTCAAAGCAGTGGATCATGTGTATCTCCGAGTTATACCTAGGAGAAGATCCTTGAGGATGGGATATTTTTCCAAGTTGGCACCTCGGGATTGTTGACACTTTAAAGTTTTGGATATAATGGGACCAGTAGCCTATCGACTAGCACTTCCTCCCACAGTGAAGGCACACAATGTTTTCCATGTTTCTTTATTAAAGAAGTATGTACATGATTCTAATCATATTATTGACTGGTCTGTAATTCAGGTGGAACCCGAGGGAGATTTCCTGCCAGAACCTCAATACATAATAGACAGGAAGGAAACCCATTGAGGAACAGAACCATTGCACAAGTCAAGGTGCAGTGGAAACACTTTGGCCCATATGAGGCTACATGGGAAATGGAGGATGCCATGAGACAAGAATATCCATTTTTGTTTACTTCTGTACATACAGAGCACATCGACAAGTATAACATCGAGGACAATGTTCCTTTAAGGGGGGTGGGGGGGATTGTAATACCCATGTTTCCCCCAGTTTGTAAATATAAATATAATTGGCCAAGAGACTATGGCAGACTAAATATGTGTGAATGTTGGATTTGATGAACCCTTGTATAAAAGGGTCAATGTATGAATTATTGTTATTAATAGAAATTGAATATGTGTTGCACAACTGCGGAAAGGGGGAAAGTTTGATGAGATAGACCATGGATTCTATCAGAGATATGGTGAAGGGAAACCAAGTATGGTTGAGATGACCCTCACCAGACTAGTACCTACTGGGTGTAATTGCTCAACAATCCTCTAACCCATAAATGAATTACCAGTCAGGCTGGTAGTTGGAAGGCCATCCTCAAGAGTTAATGAGGAGATGGGGCAAGGTACCCATCTGTAAGGATTCCATGCCTGACCAAGAATTGGGATTCAAACCCACACAACCTTGTCGAGGAAGGAAATAAAGGAGGTAATTCAGGGGTAGAGACAGATCTGCGAGATAGTAGAGTAGAGAAAACACTCTCCCGAGAAGAGAAGGGAAGCATACTTCGACTCAGAAAATGAAAGAAAAATATGAGCAGCAAGCTCGTTTTGGCTTAAAGAAGCCATGGACAGGGTTTGACTACAAGCTGATAAATGGGGTTGACGAGTGACTGAGGAAGTACCCGTGCAGACCTCCTTACCTGGACTAGAGAAAACCAGACACCCAATTCCCATGGGAGGAAGAGAGTAACCTTCGTCCCTAACTGTTGTGGAGAAAGGAGAAAGAATCACTCTCAGAGCATCATGGTCTAGATCGAAGGTGGCCAGTGGTAAATTTGTTAGGAGTGATTGTGCCTATGGTTGGGAGGAAACATGTACCCCTTTCAACAGTTGCTTCACATTTTATAGTTCTGATAAGTATTATCATACTATGTGTAATATATTGGATGAGATGATGAAATTCTTGTGTTTGTGATTAAGTATTTCAATATTTTGAACATATATTAGCTAGGCATTTTTGCTTCTGCAAAATGTTATGTTTTCATGATCTTTGAATATTCTCGGACTAGTTGCTAGAGAGTCATGGGATGGGAATCTGCATGAGGGTTGGGGTAATATCGACTGAAGTGTCTAATTCTTGCCAATCCCTTGAATTTTACCTTAGTGGGAATGTCAAAGTTCAAGATCCTGTGGGAGAAGGGTGTTTTTCCTTCGAACTAACCATCCATCTGACTGAGGGCTTAGGCCCATGTCCTTAGCCCGTTTTATAAAAAAGGATTTGTGTCTAGCCTATAATATTTCCCAACGGTCTCATGTTACCAGGACCTAGGAACCTTGCACTATTCCAAAAGGATATGGATCTTTCGACTTCAGGACTTCGAGACATTTGACTCCACAATCCTAAAAAATAGTCAAAGTTCGAAGTCCTAAATCGACGAGGCTCATCGATATGGGGATCCAAGGTAGATATTTCTCATCCATTAGATCGGATGTAGGAAGGTAAGCGTTAAGCGCTTCAGCGATGTGTTACTTTGGGAGAATAGGAATGGTCTAGCGTTAAAACTCTCAAATAGAGTCACAGAGTTAATCTGGATCATCGAAACTAGAGGGACACGTGTCCACAGATTCACGGTTATTCGACAGTCCAGGTATTTGGCGATTTAGATACGCCCGAGTTTTCCCCGAAGGTCGAAAAGCCAGAGTAAACCATGGCCGTAGACGCTAGGGACATGTGGAAATAGATCTGGCATGGTCTAGAAGGAAAGTCGGGAGATACACGTCGAACTCCTGAATGCCAAACTATCGAAGTGACGAGGACCATTGGATGAATGGGTACATGGCAAGCGATCCCGTGGTCTGGAGACTTTGTACTCCTACGGAATTTGGCCAAGGGTTTTCAAAGAGTGAAAACCATTGAAGTTGCAAACGTCGAAATAGATCTCAATTGTTGATAGGAAGAGGACGCATGGTGCCAGATCCAAGAGTCTGAAAACTTAGATCTTCGGGGGATTTGTGTCGAGAGGATTTAGTAAGCTCTGAAGCCGGAGCCACGAAGTAATGAGAACTGTATATCTGTGGATCTACGTGTAATCTTACGGATCATTAGATTGAAGGACTGAGTAGTTATCAGTCTATGATGAAATGGCTTGATGATGTCATTCAATGTGACATGGACCTGCATTTTACGTGCCACGTTTCACCTAGATTTGGTTGATTAACCCATCCCTTGCCTATTAGAGCATGGCATGTGCCACCCCCTAATGAGGACATGTGTCACCCCTCGACCCTCGTCATGTGTCAATTCATGGTTCGTGCCCACCTGACCAACATGGCTAGTGACGTATACGGGACTCCGAGAGTTTGGGTAACTTCGATAGTTCGAGGGTTATGGTGTGTTTTATAATTTAGGAACGACCAACATAAAATTACGAACGCCGAAGTGCCAAGGCCACGTGGTGAAATTTCGAGAGTATGGGAGTTTGGGCATAGTATGGTAAAAAAGAATGCTCAATGGAGATCGTCGATCATCAAATGGATAAGGCCACATGGTGAGACCTCGGGACTTTGAGGATTAGGAAAAAGGTATGTTCAACACCAAGTACCAAAGCCCCCTTTTAACCTTAGATCTCGATGGAGGATGTGAATAGTTGATCCCCTTCGTTGTTCAATGATCTGAGAATTTGACCACACTTTTGGAACTCCCGAAGTCTGGGAACTTTCGAAGTGCCAATTTTTTTTCTAATGTAGGCTCTTAGCTCTCGGTTTTCATCCCGAGGTCACGAGGAAGACCTCGTTAGATGGTTCAAGCACACAGTGAGAGATGTAAGTTTCAAAGAAGTTGATTAAGAAGGTTTTTCTTAAGTAAGGAACTGAAAATGAACCAGAGAAAGCAAAAATTTGATGCCCCATTCCTAGAAAGGATAATTAAAGGGGTTGGGTGTGTTACAGGTTCAGAGAGGGGTAGTACAGTTACATTATATACCGACTGACGAGAAGATTCCAGATATTCTCAGCAAGGCCCTACCAAGGGGAAACATGTTTACTTTAAAGACAAGATGGGCTTGGTGAGAAACACTTTCCTCGGTTAGAGGGAGTGTTGATTTATGGTGTACCGAGGGAAGTGGTACCCTTGTGGTTGTGGGTCTCTAACCATAAGAGGGAAATATTTGACCCTTTGTTCCTTACACTTTTTTATCACTCTGTAATTTTTCCAAGGTTGTGGAGGCAATCACATAAGTAACATCAAAACCACTTCGAGTCTTGGATCTATCCCTCCAAGACTCAGAGAGGGATCTCTCTGTCAGATTTAGATTTGTTTGAACATGGATCTTAGGCTAGTTATGCAGAACAAGATTTGTTTTTGAGTTTTTGGTTGAGACAACAAAAAGAGTCATTGGGCAAAATGGAGTCTGTTAAAGATTGAGATCTGAGAACAAATTTTATCAGGTCTCTTCACAGGGCAGGATAATGCCAATGTTGGATCCTTGAGAATTTAAAGAGATGGATAGAAGAAATAAATGAGATGATCAACTACAACAAAGAATCATTGAAGAACTTCTTTATCACAGCATCAAAAGATAAACACTTAGATCTTTAAAAGCCAGAAACAGAGTATACGAAGATAAATTCTACAACTTTAACTTATTTTAAATGATCAGATATAGAAAACAGAATGATCACATAGTAGGATAACAATTTGCAGCGAAAAAATCACATCACCAACATCCACATGCAGGAATCCTATGAATCGTCCTTTTTCTTACTTGTAGATCTCTTCAAAATATATTACAGATCACCCCTTCCTTGGGCATGAGGAACAAACCTTTTACATTAAAATTACATGAATAAATAGGAGAGATTCACCCCTCAATCTTAGGAAGTCGTATTCAACCACCTCGGCCAAAAATAGCAACAAATCCCCAAAAATCTGGACCTGTTCGCCATGAAAGACGGGCCGAATTTCTGCAAACAAGGGGTCAACTCAGACATTGTTTTATCTTTAATGGTGACACCTGTGTAAAATATGGAGGAGGTTATTGTAGATGATAATTTTATGGAAAAAAACCTCCTTTCGTTTTTCCAAATTCATCTCCAGCTCGCCGAAACAACGCCCACAAAATCAGGACTGAAACAGGAAAAACCGGAAACTGAAAAAATGAGGCTGAAAGATGGTTTCTATTATCCCAATTGGTGGCACCTATGAAAAATATGGAAGAGTTTTTTGTTCTTCAGCCCATGATGAAAAAAAACCTCTCATTTTTTGAAAATTCATTTCCATTTGTGCGTAATCCACCTCAAAAGATGAAGTGTTGAACAGGCAAAAACGATTTTTTTTCAAATTTCGAGAGGGCAGTTTTGCAAGGAGGAAGGTGGTTTCTGGACCCCCCCTGAGGTGGTAAGTGGTATTGGTGGGGGGGGTCCGAAATCACCATGGGGTGACAATTTTCCCTCCCAATACCACTTTTCGGACCCCCC
>ML796061.1:260252-310171 GCA_009831015.1 Picea engelmannii
TTTTACTGATACATATTTGATGCAGATGATGATAGCATTCTTTCAAGAATGATGATGTTGCCGATGAAGAAAACTTCCGATGACTCGTAAATATGCTAGCCAATGTTTCAAGATGATATTGACGATACTTTCCTCCTGATGCCACTGATGATGCAGACCTCTCTCGCTTGATGCTGATGAAGAATACCCTTCTTGTTAAGGGGGAGTGTTGAAATAATGTAACTGCAAAGAGCATTCTTATTATTATTATTATTTTATTATTAGGATTAATCCCCATTGTGGATTAATCATGTCGGTAATTGTATTAGGACCAAATCCCCTTTTGCAGATTGGTCATCAGACAATTATAATGGGCAGAATAAGAAGTCAGCCCCAATAGTTATTATTGAGACCCAAAATTAATTTAAAGGTGGGTTTACCCACCTAGAGTGAAAGGTCGGCCCTGCCAGTGAAACCCTTTCACACGTGCCAGTCTTGTATATATAGGAGGCTAGCGCCTCACTTCTAACACACAACTCACTTGCTCATTATCTTATGAGGCAAGTTGCAATTACCAGTTAGAGAGAGGAGAAGAAGAGTGACGCATCTCTTGGGGAGGACTATCTGTATTGGTTTGAGTTATCTCTTGAACATTGTATAAGCTATTTATGATAAGGAAGTTTTTGTTGGGTTTTCTTCCCCTATAGGGTTTCCCAGGATAAATAATGTGTCTCTTGTGAATGTGTATTTCTCAGTGATCTTGTTCTTATGATGCTCTTATCTATTGAAATGCAAAGAACTATAATAATGGCATAAACATTAACATATATCAAGTTCTTTTGTTCGATGTACTTGTTGTATCTCACATATTTTACATCACATATATAGACTTATATTCCAAATTGGTTTTCCCCGATTAGGTTTTTTTCCAGAGTCATGTTGACCAAAAATACCTCTGTTCATTTTCATGTATGCTAGAGTTTAGAATAGTATGATTTCAATTGTAAATATCTAAGAGGTGTGTTAAATATTTATGCTATGCATGTGCCAACCTATTGGACACTAAAACTACATGCTAGGGCACCTTAAAAGGCTATGTAATTAAAAAAACAGTAAAGTTCCTGAACGGTTTGTTGTTATAAAACAACAGTAAAGATATATGTGACAGCAGAAACTTAGAGCCAACTTGAGGTCAAGACAAACCTAGTTGGTAGCTTGTTAGGACCTCAACAAATATTCAATACATGCACCAAGAGTATGCCTTACACCATGCACATAATATGTGCTTCAATCATGTGCCAACGTCTCAACAAGATACCAAAGACATGCCTCAAGCATGTGCCAAACCTTCAAATATGCAAGCCTTAAAGCACATAGAATAACATACCTTTACATTATGTAGAACCTGGTTGCATCATATCTCAGATCATACCTTCCCAGTCATCAACAACCTAGTACTAGCATCCTCCTACAAATTTGACTTAGCATCGTGGGACCAAGACAAATGTCACACGGGGCCTCGTGTGACAGGCACTAAGAAAAACACAGGATGCTAGTAGTCTGGCCTGCGGGGGTCACTCAAACTAGGGTTTTTCATAAACTCTCACTCACCTTTGCAATCCTAAAACTTTCTCCTTCGCTCTCCTTCACTTCTTTAGACTTTCTACCTCAAATTTGCCAAATAGATCAAGTGTGCTCACATAGAAGAGAATCAATAATGTTGTGTATGTAAGAATGAGAGGCTTCTTGAAGTGTATTTATACTTGTCCATGTGACTTATTTCCTTAAATTTAGATCTGACCTGTACTTTACTTGTTATAACCACTTTACCCTTTAATCAATGACTTGTAACTTCTTGTTTCAACTGTTTAGGGGCTTCTTAACCATTCTTCAGGGATTCCAACTTCATGACCTCATAAATCCTCAACCGTGAGGAACTATGTGAGGTTCCACCTACCATTGGAAACAATATGACGAGGAATATCCATCTATGAGTGTGTTACTTGCATTTACACTTTCCTTCATATTCTTATTCCTCAAACAACTTCAGGATTCAAGACCACACCTCTAGGGATTCTTGTAGACTTCTTCAAATGCACCCATCACATCTGTTGGAATCAATGACAACCAACTATCTAACAACAAGAATGTATCATTGTGGAAGTTAGAGAAAATGACTTGATATTTTGGAAAGATAGGAGAATTAGGCACGTCCCTAGGGGTAAGGTAATCTTAGACTGGATTCTTTAGATAGCGATGATCGAGAAAAAGTTTTATCCTTAGAGGTACTAACATCCAAAATACCGGAAAGGTAACAATTAAGATTGAATTCACACACCATGTTAATCTTCTTAGAGTCAGACAAGGTTCGCTCGTCCTGAGGTGTAGTGTGGAAGGCATTAGTTTTAATATCACAAGTTACCTAATCGTGATGCTAAAACTAATTATTAGGTCGATTCAAGGGATGATTGAGTGTGCATTCAAGATTTAGATACTCACGTAGGATGTGACACACATTCATGTGTGAGAATAAACTATAAAACTCAGAAATCCAAGAGTTGGCCCCTTGTCCAGTATTAATCAGGGTAATTGTGATCAAAGAAGCACAAGAGATATATGTGAAAGTGATTAACTTCGTTGCAACTTGTTTTGTAGGAAAGGTGATATGGTAGGGTTCTATTCTTATTTCACACACATCCCAAAAATCATCTCAGGTATCCTGTGTCAAGCAACCCGAACATAGAGTACCATTTTCTTCATCTCAGTGATCTTCGTTGGTGAGTGAAAGCATGGAGTGCCCACCTTGAGTTGGGTAACGGAAGGAGTCAAGGATGATCTCCGACTTGAAAAGATCAAAACAATTGGTGGTGTCTTGAGAAAATTAAGGTTTTTGACGGATGGACAACTGGGAGAGCGGTTCAAGGGTATCAACGGGAAAAACATAATCAAACTCCCTACTTTCCACTGTCGAAGGTAATTGGGAAACCATAGGTTTAGAACAAATTCCCTCGGGATTATTTACATCTCCCTCTTGCTCCTCTGGTAAGGTTTGATATGGATCAGAGTAATGAGAGCCTGATATAACCATCGGTGTGACCCAAAGTGTCTCAAAATCTGATGCACCTATTTCTCCTATATCGTTCTCAAGGGAAACAAAAGAAGACATACCTTTGGCGTGAATTTCATCTTCGTTATTTGGGAGAAATGGAGGGATGGAGGGGTGAGAGTATGTGTAGGATTCCATCGAGAAGATGCACTATGAGAATACAGGGTGAACCAAGGTAAATAAAGGTTCAATCGTGTGTTGGTCGATTCGAGTAGGAGTATCCTCATTACCAATCTGAGCAATGATACTAAGTTCAACCCCTACTAGTCAGTGTTGCTCATTAGAAAGTGCCAGAAATTGTGGAAGCAAATCATTGATAGGAGGGATGTCTTCAAGATGGAACTTAAATATAATACGTTTAAATCTTAGAGAGAAAACATCGATGGATTCGTCTGATTCCTTTCTTAGGTTGAGTAAATCCTTACACAACTCATCATAATTATAATTAGCAAAATCACCCAGAAAATCATGAGTAAATTGTTACCATGTATGGATGGAGGTGGTTGGCAAGGTTTCGCACTAACCTTTGACCTGTCCTTCGAAAGTAAGGGTAAACAATCTACAAATAGTACCTTCGTGACGAATATTGTGAGAATAACAGTTCAACAGAACTACATAATGTGCTCGAATGCTGATTTTTTTCCCTCACCATCGAATTTAACTCGTGACAAGAGAATTATCATCATTCTAGGAGTGTTGGGAGGTAGAGAACCAAAAATTCATCTCCATGTAGGGATTTGAGAAGGAGCCATGGATACTAGTTGGAAAAAGTTAACACCATAAACTCCAAGGGCTCAACTTGTTTTCTGGTCCTTTTTCTAGCACCATTTTGTTGACGGAGGAAAAATTCCCTTCATCGACATGAGGGAGATTTTATCGATGGCAAGTCCCAAATTAGACCCACTCTCATTTGAATAACAAATTCTATCGATATATGGGCTCAGTTGCTACTAATTGAATGAATTTATCCCTATAGAGAGACGTTCCATTAAATCCACGCTAAAATATAAATGCATGTTTATTCTAATATGTAAATGCAATTCTATTCTAATAGAATTTGTGGTCTTATCTAACAGTAGCAGGATCAATTACATATCTATGATTCAATGTTCAAAACAATAGTTCCAATTTAACATAATCAAATCATATTACATACGTGTTAGTATATAGATGTTCATAAGCATGCTTCTGTAATTGAATTCATAATTCATTTATAATTATTTCCTATAATTGACAATTGACAAAAATGAAAAACTGAAACATTTGCATAAAACAATCAACAACAATGCACTATTGAATAAATGAACCATGAAAGTGTTTGTTGTTATCCTCCTTCCAAGAAATAATTTATTTTCACGAATACAACAACATGCAGAGATATTTTCTTCCACCTTTGAGTCCGATAAAGAATTATACAACACCCATTTTCAACTTTCCACACTCCCCCCCCTCCCTTTTGTTTTTTTTGCTACATGGTGTTTCCTATATAACTTAGAGTGGATTGTTGGAATTCCTAATTACATCATTCTTTGGTTACAAGTTCCCTACTCCTCCCGTTCCCATTGCATTTGGATTTTTTGGAGCCAAAATAAATCATTACATAATATTCCTTCATACTATGGCACTCCTCAAGAAGGTGAGAAACTCTAAATCATTGGGGGTGAAGGGATTTCCCCTTGAAAATTTGGTTCAGATGATGGCCAAATACAAGTGAACCTGCTCATTGACCATGGACCTACAACAAGGACTCAGGGGAACCAGTTGACTAAGAAGAAGACGAAAGCCTTATCCCTAGATTTATCCTTTTGGAAACATGAATAACTGTCAAACTCAGATTTCTCATTTCTTTCCTACAACAAGGTTATGAATTGGCTACTTGTTTTGATCTGGATGGAAATTAGTTCGCACTGTGTATTACTGCCATGTCTCGATTGATGTCCTGTTGTATCTGGTGACAAGTTCTTAGTTGCTTGTGAAACCAAATGAAGTTCCTCGTTGGCTCAATTCTGATGAATCCTGATAGTTCCTTTGAGAGGAAATAGCCTGATGAAGGAGTGCATTATCCCTACTATCGTTGTTAAGTTAGCTCACTCTCTACCCATCTCTTTTCCAAACAATGATGTTTTCCTTGTTCCCTACTTCCTTTTATAATGCCTCGATAAATCTCTATTGAGGTATAACGATGAGTCAAGTGTGTCATTAACATTGTCGTGCTTGACTCTTATTGTTTAGCACAGACATGGTCATCATTAATCACCTAGAGTGTGTATGATCTCGCATGAGCTGGCGATTTGCATTTCCTCTTAGCCCTTTCATCTTTCTCAACTCGTCCAATACACGTAGCCTGTATGCTTCATGTGAGCATGGATATGGTCGTCGTTCGTTTAAATCTCAATCGTGTCAATATGTGTCTTCTTGCTTGGTTGTGTGTTCCATTAGCCCTTCAATACTTTAAAATCCAAAGCGGTTATTAGTCATCGTACAACAATAACTAATTTCGACCTAAATATGTCCTCCTCTTATCTGGAATTCCCTGTACTTTACTGCACTTATTTTATTCTCCAGAGATCTTATATGTGTGTGAGAGGTCATGATAGATGATATGTGTATCAAAGAAGCCTCTTCCTCTATCGTTTGTGTGCAAGTCGATGAAATGTATCTACGTGAGTGGATTTCCGGTGGTGAGAGTGGGGATGTATCTATGTGATGATATAACCCTAGCCTCTTTTAGATTTCACTGTGTTAAATGCAGTGAGGTTTTGGGTTTCTTATGTAGATAAGGGGTGATAGCACAACATCCAAATGGGGCCTTCAATGGACTTGATACTAAAGAGACATTGTTTATTGGATTTGGCAAGATGGTGCGTAACAGGTTATTTAACTATGTGCTTCTGAATAATTCCCCTTTTATCCAATTAGGCCAAGGATGTCACCCTGTTGTAGGTAATATTAGGAATTTGAAATATAAGGACGGGTAGGGGCCCCATTTCTTTCACTGACAAGGGTTAAATAAATGGGGGGCATGCGGTAGCTACAACACCAAGTGTATGGAGTGTCAAAGAGTAAAAGATGAGCAAAAACATCTAGTAGGTTCGCTACAATCTTTACCAATTCTAGAGTGGAAACGGGAAGTGGTAACTATTGATTTCATCACCAAGATGCCTAAAATAATGAGAGAGCATGATTCAATAATGTTAGTGGTGGAAAAATTAACTAAATTTGCTCATTTTATTCTACTTAAGTTCACTCACAAGGAGGCAAATATAGTAAATATTTACTTAAAGGAGATTACTAGGTTGCATGGAACACCTAAGGCAATTATTTCATATAGAGATCCAAAGTTTACCTCAAACTTTTGCAAAGGATTTTTCAAGGGTTTTGGTACAAATATGAACTTTAGTACAACCTATCATCCACAAATCAATGAGAAAATGGAAAGAGACATTCAAGTGATTAAATACATGTTAAGAATGTATGTGATGGATATGCCATCAAAGTGAGAGGATTACCCACTTTTGGTAGAATTTGTCTACAATAATGAATATCAAACTTCATTGAAGATGAATCCATTTGAGTGATTGTATGTAAAAAATTGTAGTACTCTAGTTAGTTGGGGTAATCCAATAGACATAGTGGTACTTAGGATAGAATTACTCGGATAAATGGACGAGAAAATGGTCAAGATCAAGCATAATTTGAAGGCAACACATGATAGAAAAAAGAGTTATGTAGATAAAGGAAAAATACCATAGGAATTTAAAGTTGGGGAACGTGTGTTTATGAAAGAGAAACTAAATAAAAGTTCATTGAAGTTGAGGAGATGCACTAAATTGATAGCCAGATATTGTGATCCTTTTGAGATTGTGGGTATGATAGGACTTGTTGCATGCATGCTTTCATTGCCTTCTTCCATAAAAGTGCATAACTTGTTTCATGTGCATTATTGAAAAAGTATGTGCATGGCCCTAAACATGTCATTGATTGGAATTTGATTATGTGGAACTAGAATGAGACTTCCATGTACAAAAAATATGCATATTGGATAGGAAAGCCAATGTGCTCATGAATAGAGTCATAGGGAAGGTAAACGCCCAATAGACTCACTACAATTTTGAAGAAGCAATGTGGGATCCAAAAGATGAAATGTAGGAGGCATATCCACATTTATTTTGATACTTTTGATGTAAAAATCATTGTCATTGTATATAATGGTGATGTGCACCGAGGACGGTGCAAAATCTAGGAGGGGAATGTAATACCATAGTTTTGATACTCGGTCCAATGTTTGTATATACATGATGAATGGCTATAAGCTGAACAATTTAATTTGTAGTTGAAAATTGAATATTAATAATAAGTACATCACCAACTTCAAAATAGACGAACAAAAGAAGTGGGGCTATGACTTCACAAGATGGGAAATACAAGGGGACTTAGTAGGCTAATGAAAGAATTTAGTAAGGGAGTTAAGCCAAAGTCTTGTCCAACTTAATTATGTCATTGATTATTAGCAATTATGGTTTAAGTAAGCCTTGGGGAGGATTAGTGCATGAAGGTGATACATGGCCTCTTCATGCCATGTAGTTAACATTTTTACCTTTACCATGCAAGCAAAATATTGTGGTGGCTCAATTTTGAAGGTTCTAAAGAGGAGTTTGAAAATAGATTTCCATTCAATTATGAGAGAGAGAAACTTAATAAAAATTGGGAATTCACACTACAAATTGTCCTTTGTTTGGGGAATTGGGAAATTGACCTAGAGTGAACTACTATGTCTATACCAAATTTAAATTGTGAAAGATACAACCACAAATTACTAGAGAATTGTGGCTATATCGAATGATATTTGATGTACTTGAGGAAATTTTTCTATAAGTTGATGATTTCTTATAATCCCAACAATGAGATTCCCTGACCATCTTGTGATGGAACCTTAGAGGGATGTGGGATAGCCCAAGGGACTGTTGAGCAAAGAATGAGATCCCATTCTTTGGGTTTTGTAAGCTAATGGTGAAAAAGATTGTGGATTAAGAATTGTTCTAGCTTTAGTTAATGACTGTGAGCCTAGGAATTGGGTTGTGAGAAGAGAAATTAGAGTCAACCATAGGAAGAGTGTGTCCCTTATGGATTCATAGCCTTAACTCAAGGGTGTCCTCTGTTGTATAGATAACTAATGTAACAAAGGGGCTATAGCCTATGGTTGGGTGGAACACTCTTCTTTTGTAGCTAGTTGTTGGACAATTCTAGATAGATAAGTGTTCCTAAATTTATATCTATAAATTGTGTTGAATTAATATTGAATTTTTATGGTTTATGTCATGGTCGAATTAATCTCCAATTTGTTCTTCTAACTTCCTGTGTTATCTTACATTGATAATTTATGGTTTCATAAATAATTGAATGGTTACATTTAGGTTGCACAAATTTGTAGTTCCATGTTTGCTTAAAGTAAGTAGTTAATAACATAATAATGAGTTCAATTCCTTAGTAAATTTTCATGAATTTGGGTGGATAAGAGAAGTAATCCAAATCTTCAAAGTGCACATAGGGTATTGGGTATGTTACAAGCACTATGGAAGAGTCCTTGAACCACCACCTCTGACCTCTATAAGTTATCATTTGCCTGCAAGGGTGCTATGACTAGGTTAGCTAAGAACCAAGAATGGGTCTCAAGGTCTAACCAAAGTCAAGGGAGGACAACAAGGGCCTTGTTCCCTAAATGATGCTTTTTCAACTCGATCTCCATGGAAAACACCTATAATCCAAAAAACATTCTCTCTCTGGGGAATCTTTCCACTATGATTGGTTTATTGGGGGACATTACGATGTTTTTAATGACATTGATAGGTATTTAGCACTTGGCAATGGTCAATGAAGCGTAACAAGGGTCTTAAACATTTAACAAAAAATATTTGGCTCAAGTGTAACAATCTCATACATATAAATAACACAATGGTCAATTATCTTGTTAGTATTTAGATGCTCGTTGAATTTAAATGTTGACAAGAAAATATATTCATAAGATGATAAATTTGGATTTAGCTCTCTTATGGTTACAATTCATGATCTTAGAAATTTTCATTTGACACACAAACATCCCAAGGAATGAGCATTCATTGACTCCTCACATTACAAACCAAACTGGTAAAAAAAATGAATCTTCAACTAAAAGACAACCATACACCAAAAATTTTTGTTAATGACTACAATATCAATGGTAAAGCTACCCATATTTCTAATAGAGGACTTGAATGAAGGCACATTTCTAATTATGTATCACAATCTCCTGTTTAAATGGGTTTGGTATTAATACCTTTATAAACTTTCCAACAATCTTCTGTTTAAATGGGTTTGGTATTAATACCTTTATAAACTTTCCAATAAAATTTTGCAAAAAGAACAAACAAAATAATTGTTTGCATAGGCAAGGATGCTCCTTTAGCATCCATTTGTAATTAGAAGTAAACAAGCCAAGCTGGAATCTTTAAAGGAAAACCATCTATGTCAATAAGAATAAAATCAAAAGGGATAATTATGTTTGAAGTTGCATGTGGATACAATTTCCAATCAAATTGTATATACGTACATCATAAGTAACATTCCATCCATCAACAAACTACCATAGAAATGAATTATTATTTCAAACTATCTGGTGGTGAACCATCCATCAACAAACTACCATAGAGATGAATTATTATTTCAAACTATCTGGTGGTGAACCATTCATCAACAAACTACCATAGAGATGAATTATTATTTCAAACTATCTGGTGGTGAATATGAAACGTTATGAAATGTCATCGAAATTTTACAAAAATGCATGAAGCATGCCATAATTATCTATCCACCCTATGTAACAAAATAAGAAATTTTAATATACTCACCATAATCTTTTCTTTAACTCCCACTACTTTATAAACCCTGGGCATAAAGTGGCATAGTTGATTTTAATTTGGCTCTGAAAATGAACATTTGATACGTATTATAAATGCAAAAACAAGCAACAAAAGAATAGATGTTCATATCACTCTCTTCAACAGATGCAATTACAATATGCTTCACACCTTATCTATTTTTCCCTTCTAAAACACCTTATCTATTTTGCCCTTCTAAAACATGATGAATTCCTAAAAGAGTTCAAAGTCTAATTCACTTTAGGTTGAAGATGAAACAGTTAGTGGCTCATAACATAACCAAATCATGCGTTAGTGTCTTTTATTCATTATCTTGACTCACTAACTGAAACTCTTTACCACATGCTTTGGATTCTAAGAACTTATTGGGGTGAGACAAATCCACATGAAATCAAGGCTAGGATGAAAAAATCAAGAGTTTTAATGTGGTCCTGACATAAGTAGAGTCATTTGGTACATTGCACAAAGGAAAAAAAATCAATGTTTGAATGGTACATCAAGTGAGCTTTTTTCATAGAGATATGGGTTCAATCCCTCAAAGAACACAAAGATCACTAGAAGGATAACCAGGCATATCCTTGATTGACTATAACTTTAAAACAGAGAATAAGTTGCAAAAATAGAATATCGGGACAAAAAAGTTATGTGCTATGGTTTAAACTTTGAAGTGACGAATATGGTGGTTCAAACTACATAAACACAAACACACTCATTTTTCAAGCTCTCTATTTTTATCCCATTTTCAATTAGGTTTTCAAATATGGTCTACATATTCATCAGTGATGAAACATAGGTGCTTCACCTTATTAACCAATATCTTGTCATGTTCAATCATAAAGGGGGTTTTAAATTATGAAAAATAGAGACAATATATTGTAGGTATTGGGGGGGTGTAAGGTACAGGGGTTTATAGGTATTGGGAGATACAAAAACTGGTATTTGGTAAAAATAAGGGATATCTAGTAAAAAAAAAATATATATTGGAAAAATGTATTGAGAGGGGGTTAAACAAAAGAATTTGGGAGGTACTTATCAATATCTAATAAAAAATAGGGGTATTCTTTAAAATATCTCATGAACGAACACATTGTCAGAGGTTCATTGAGTGGAGACCTTGTGTGATGAAACTACACACTTATAGAGCTTTATAGTAGATTCCATATATTTATACAAGGGAAAAATTTATTTTCTATTTTTTATTCAATTTTCTTTGTATATATATCATAACTCTAAATTGCAACAAAGGTTAGTATTTGGTCTCATGTATGAGACTAGGCCAAATGCTACTAGAAAGCACATGATCCCATTGGAAATAGCCTCAAAGATGACCACAAGGGACACTGACTTCTTGTGGATACTCTCTAAGCTGAAACCACATTTTGGTTTTGGAGTAAAACCTAAAACTAAAACTACTTCTAACCCACTAAGAACGTGTCTTCCTTAAACGTAAGGAAAAATGTTAATGAGCCATGACCCAAAGGCATCTAGCAAGAGTGGAAGTCCACCCCCTTAGGGACCAATGGCAAGTCATTTTAGGTGTTGTGGTTTTCCTTGAATAACAGTGATGAGTCAACCTACATTCGTAGATAGCAACCGATGATGGTTGTCCTCAGTGTCCACTGACAACTAAGTCATGATAGGTTTTGCCTCTAAAATACATTTTTATTTTGTTTCTATTGTAGCTTTGTATTGCCTCTCCAATCTAGAAAATGAATTATATTGTGCACAAGTACAAACCAAGACCTATACATAACAAAAAAAATCAAAATTTGACTATGTTAAGAGACTCAAACCCGGTTTTAACCCTTAAAATTAACATTAGGAAACATGCAAAAGTAGTGGCAAACAAGAACAAAGTGTCATCTACAACTATACAACTTCATTTAAAAAAAATTGGAATTTAATTACTAAACTAATGTCTTAACATAAACATACACATTATATGTTTTAGACAAAAATAACATAATATTGTTAGAAGAATCTTTTTTCAATAAATAAAATTATATATTGCAAAAGTTATTTCAATTTCTTATATTTTATTTTTCTACACTATAATCTAATAAGTTGTGCAAGTACCTCCAATAATTCAAAGTGGCCAATAAATTGTTGTTTTCCTATATTTGGACATTGTAATTGACACATCATGAAAATGAATCATTAGCTTGCAGGTCAACTATTTAGCATCTCCCTTGCATTCATAAAGTGACCTAATAACAGCTTATTTATCTCCTTATAAAGCATCTTAGCTTATTTATCTCCTTATAAAGCATCTTATCAACATCGTCTTCTCATCCCCTTAGCGTTCTAGTTGCCTCATTTGATTTATGTGTATGTGTTTTTCTTGCTACCACTTAGAATCCATTTTTATGTCCTTCTCAATGTCTACTTAACACCCTATATAGTGTTAATGTAAACTTTCTCTTATAGTCTTGTTGCATCTTGGTAACATCCATTTTTATTACTTTCTACATCTATTTTAACATTTATTTGGTTTTTTGAATTATATCTTGTTATACCATAACTTGTTGCATCTTGGTAACATCCATTTTTATTACTTTCTACATCTATTTTGACATTTTTTTGGTTTTTTGAATTATATCTTATTATACCATAATTTCAAATTCAAAAACTTGATGTTACCATGAAACACATCCATTCCCTAATTTAAAACCAATATGTTAATGTATAAAAACATCCATTCTAATACAATCCACTCTAATATGTTAATGTGTAAAAAGCATCCACTCTAATAGCGATGCCTGATCCCAATAAACCACACAAACATAAACCTCTTTGATATATTGCTTCACCAACGTGGGTCAATTTCTTTGGAAGAAATATGCACAGTTCGTGGAAGTTTCACCACCACAGGTAAACTCCCATCCCAACAACCATACCCTATCCCAATTGGCCACAAATACAAAATCTTTTTATATATTATATTTTCACCAAAGTGAGTCCAGTCAATTTCTTTGGACGAATTATACATCATTGGTGGTAAACTTATGGCCCACAACCCAACCTATACATTGGTCGCAAATATACAAATACACATAAATTTGTGACAGGAAAACATTGCAACAATAAGAAATTTGATCATTTTCAGTTTGAAATAAATAAATACAAGTCAAAAATCATTCTAACCATTAAAATAATACATTAGTTCGATTAGGTAGCATTAAAACTTTCAATTTCTTGGACGAAACCTGCAGCATCAGTGACTCCATGTTACCGTAAAATAGGCATTCACACAAATTCATAAAGAAAATTTGTTTAATGAAAACGTAAAACCAGATCACTTAGTTTTAAATAAAAAAATGGAAAGTTATAAATGGTTTGACCTATTAGCAACTTGTTAGCGTTAAAGAATACATTTCTGGAATTAGGTCAAGTTATTAAAGAAACTTGTTAGCATTAAAGAATACATTTATGGAAATAGGTTAAGTTAATAAAGAATCCATTTCTGGATTAGGTTAAGTTATTGAATATTTTCATAATTTGATAAAAGGGAGATTAAACTTTTTATTTTTATTTTTTATTTTTATGTTTTAATAAATTTTATTCAAAATTTGATATGAAATATGAAATAAATGTGCAGATTTCAATGTCTTAGATTACATATATTAATATATTGAGTGTTATTAAAAAATATTATTTTAAGATATTGAAGATATTGAATAGTTCTATACATTCAAAAATAAAATTTAAACAATATAAAATTCAATGTAATCTATAATTAAAAAGTAGGCTAACTGGGAGTAATTATTCTTTTAGAGTTTTCTTTTTCAGCTTAAAAAAATGGGACTGAATTCTGTCAGAACGAGGAGAACGAGGATTAAAGTTCCATGCATTTCAGAAATTTTCAGAATTTTACTTTAGGTGTTTTGTCCCATTTTAAATCAACCCAAATACTCAAAACATCCATCAAAATTATAGATTGATCTAAAATTTAAAAACAAACCACATGAAGACAAGCCGGAAAAATAACTGCAATAGAAAATTGCTCCAAAATTATCCCACTCCCATAATTAATTTAATTAATTGATACTTGCCAACAAAACTAAAAACGCTAAAACATTTAAGCTACGCCACTCGATCATGTTACAGACCCTAAATCCCAACACAGTTTAACAATGACTCCAGCCCAGTAAAGTTAATAGTAAATTGGCCCTCTCCCACCACAAACATTCATATTAAGTGATCTCACTTTAACAGAACGTTACAGTTACTCATTTGTAGCCAGATGAATCTGATTATATAATATAACATGCAACAGAAAATAATCTCTACTTGTTCTGTGTGATTCTGCACAATATAAATACTTAGAACGCCAAAATTTAGCAGATAGCAGAAGAACTAGTTATAGCAGAGTCTACTTTACTTTCCTGTTTGATGACTGTTGAGCTCTGGGATAGTGTCAAGGCTGGGTTTCCATTCAGAAGTAATCCCTTGCCCAGACTTGTAGCTTTGCTGGCCCATCGCTAAACTCGGCGCTCCATTCAGAACAAAATTATCTGCAAAACTGATGTTGGTTGATTTAAGAAATGAGGCCACATCTTCCTTCCTCATGCGTAACTTCACTCGCAGTGCAGGGCTTCCTTGTATGGACGAAGTGGAAATAATCTCTGCACCGGAATTGCTATTCTGTTTCAATTCTTCAAGTCTAGACCCTGCAGACGGAAGAGGAATAACGTTATACAGCTGCCCTGGTTGAAGCTCTGAGTTGTGATCCAAAGGACGGTTGAGAACATTTGTTCCCAAGCGTTTCATAGTGCCTGAGTCGAAAATCCCATGGTGGGGATACTCTTCAACAATTTCTTTAACGTAAACAGGACGCTTGAATCTCTTAAGCTTCCCCTCTACTGAAACCCATTTTATAGATCTGTCTTCAGTAGATCTCCATCGCAGATTCTTCACCATACCGCAGAGGCCACTGCCCATAACAAAAACTCTGCTTTGCCCAGGCAAAATAGATGGTCCGGCCTTGAACACGCTGCAGAAGTTGGGAATATATCAAAAGTATTTGTGAATGCTTTGCTGTTAAATGGCAGAGGACTGTATAATGATGACCCTGGTGGGCAACCTCAAACCCTCTGTGCGCAGTAGGCTAGTAGGCTTTTTCTAATAAATAATAGAATTTTCTAAAGTAGAAAGGATAAAAAAGAAAGACACTGAAAGCAGGATGTAACAGTACTACGAACATAAAAGCAGATTATAAATTCTGTCAGTGTCGTGCAGCATCGAAATTTACAAAAATTGAATATCGTCATTTTCGGGTTCGCACTAATCGCCAAAAAATGGAATATCGGCCTTTTCGGGTTCGCACTAATATCCAACATCCAACTAGATCGTTTTATTTATCAATAGTGTTTTAGTTGTTTTATGAAATGGTTTTTTTTTGAATTTTATAATATAAATTTATATGAATTATTATTTTTGTTGTTCAAAATGTTTTATGAAATGGTTTTTTTTTGAATTTGATAATATAAATTTATATGAATTATTATTTTTTGTTGTTCAAAATTCAAAAATAGATTTAGCATGATGAAAAATATTTAAAGTTTTTTAATTATACAAAAACAATTATTTAAATCTACAAATTTAACAATTTCTCACAGAATTTTAAACAAATGTTCTAAAAAAATTATCATTTTGTAAAATGTTTAACCTACTACATTGTGAAAAAGATTCTTTCCCAATTCCATAACTAAAATTATGGTTTTTTCATATTCTCACATCTACGACTTAGGCAATTTCAAAATTACAAATTTTGAATTGATTTAAATAGGCAGAATTGTCGTTTAAATAATAAATTGATTAAAGTATAAATTTTTGTATTCATCACATTCTAAAAAGTTATTGAAAATTAAATATTTTTGTTTTTTCATAATCGACTCCAATTTTAAAATGTATATGGAAGTGAAAAATCATTTTAGTTATGTATATTTTGAGTGAAAAGTCATTTTCGTTGAGTAATGCAATATTTACTCTTTACCATGTAAACAGAGTGAAAATGAAGGTAAATCGTTGATTAAATATATGTTTATAAATATTTGATAACTTGTATATTAATTGTATAGGTGAGTTAATTGGGTTTAGTTGGGTCTAGTGATAAGTTGAAATTTTAAAAAGTATGTTTTTTTAACAGAAAGTATTAGGAGAATTTTTTTCAAATAATATAATTTAGATTTTTTTTATAACTAAAATGAATATTGGATTAGCATTACTTGTGTTATAACTAGCACAACCACAAGTTATTCGTGGCTGGTGAACGCTGAAATAACTGCAAAATTATGTACATTAAATAACCGATAATCGACGCAGTAAAAGCTCCAGGTAGGAAAATCTAGCCTAGTAAATAATAGTTGGAGTAAAAATCGTCGTTGGTAAACTTGGGCTTTTTAGAAAATGAAACCTTAATCACTCAAGGTGGCAATCCGCTAGCTATCATAGTAAATTTTAAATATGATTAAGTAAAAGTAAAAAATTAAACATGTAAACAGATGTCTTTATAATAGTGAAGAAGTTAGTGGTTGAAATCACAACCATTGATTTATTGGGACTATTAAGAATATTCCAACAATATTTAATCTTGTCCATACAAAATTGATTAAGTACTAAAAACATATTAAATGTGCCCATTATCAATAGGTGTACGCCTTTCGACATAATAATGAATATAAAATTAGCAACATATTAATTACCATTATATTTCTAAAATACTTTGTTATATATAGAAAGAGAGAGACACCATTATATCTCTTAGTATATATCTCTAATATATATATATATATATATATATATATATATATATATATTGCTCTAAAATAATATATTGTTATTTTGTTTCTATTGTGCACAAATACAAACCAAGACCTATACATAACAAACAAAATAAAAAATAATTATATTAAGAGTTCTCAAACTAGATTTTAATGCTTGAGCTATGACATTATTCATTTAAAACTAAAATTAACAAGAAGAAATATGCAAAAGTAGTGGCAAACTATAGGGCCTGACCATACAGAGCCTTATAAAACATAAATTTAGATATAGAAATGCTATCATAATTTCTTCTTTATTCATTATTCAACATAATAACAATTCACTATTTAACATAATAACAATTGAGTAGAATTAAAAATGAGCAGCATGATAATGAACAACATGTTCATCATAATAATAATGAACAATATAACAATAATGAACAACATCATAATAATGATGATAATAAAACATATCTACTTCAAACTGATGCTCTTTTGAAGCTCTGTCCAAACTGAAGCTCTGCCCAAACTGATTAACCTCCCAACCAGCTAGGAACAACCTATCTAGCTCCCTAGCCCCAGAATTCCTTACGGTATCCTGGCCCTCGAGCCCAAAATTCTCAGCAAGACGTGCCCTTGTGTTCCTCAAGCAAGTTGCAAGTAAAACCAGCAAAACAGATGCAGTCCCCACACTGTTCCTTCCTTCTCCTCCCCTTCTCCAACTTTTATCACCCTCTCCTAATATGAAAATATTCCTCCCAAAAACAAGATCCCCCTTCCCGAGTGCTCTCCCTTGCCTTATCTTCCTTCCCCTTCATTATCCACCGCCTTCCCTTCATTAATCACTCAACCACCTTATCCCTCCCATAAATTGGCCCATCTACCAATAACCATTATATTCTAAACTAACTCTTCATAATAAATAAATAAATAAAAATCTATTTTAATAGTTTATTAAACTAATATTTATTAAAGGATTAATTAAGGTTGTTACATACACCCACCCTTCAAGAAACTTCATCCCAAAGTTAGAGTAATTTACAAAACAAGGAAAATGACACAAGGTTCATGCATTCATATCCAATGAACAACATTAGCAGTAAGTAAGCAAGAGAAAACTCATGCATACTAGTGTATATGTGCAATAAATGCATGTGTAGCTAGCACATACAAGTCTCGTGCATGTACTAATGACAATAACTATCACACCTATAGTAATTCTTGTATGCATCCAATCCAATCAACAAGACTATTTATTTCATAAAAGATAATAAACCAATTAAATGTTTGTGAAATCCTTTAATTACAATAATCTAGCTCAACAACTTTTATTTAGACAATTGTAGTTCAATTAAGTAATTATGAATATACATATATACATATTTTCTTTTCAGAAGGGAAAACAATATATTCCACCAAAAGGCAAATCTCCAAACACTTTCAACTATTTGTATTCATCCTTCCTCCCTAACTTACTTCCATCTTCCATTCCTATCCTTCCTCTGTTGGACTATCTTGGAGCGCCAACTATATTGACCTAACTCCAAATAGAACCTGTGAGCGGAAGTTTCACTACCTTAACCAAGCTTCCCCAGTAGGCAACTGACAATCATCATCACATGTCTAGGGGAGCATGAGCTAACACCGTCCTCCTATGACTCCAGGTTTCAGAGGATACACAGTGGGAAATGCCTCCACCCCTCCTAATGGAACTAGGGTCCACACCCTACAATGGAATATACAATGGCACTATGTTGTTGGGAATTTTGTCATCGTTTATTCAGTTTGGGCAGTCTCACCACCTGAAAACCTGCATTGGTCCACATATTATAGCAGTGCATTCGTACCAATATAATTTCACATACAAAGATTCATACCATATTGTTTCTCGGTCGGTGGTCATGCCATCCGATTTTATTACCATTATCCCTTGGCTATTTCATAGCCCATTGACCTGCAAATTAGTCTATAACACAACTCATACATATCTATGCATTATCATCATGTAAATGCATTCGACCATAATCTCAATTCGGTATCCACATATCAACAACTTTAGATGCCAAAATTTTCAAGTTAGAAATAGATCTCATAATATCCCCATAATTCAATTAACGTTACCCGTTCATAGAATTTACATTTACATAATAGATTGCATCATATTCATCATCATTCACATAACATTAATCATTCATAGAATTTACAATCACATAATAGATCGCATCATATCCATCATCATTCAAATAACATTTAAACATTCATAGAATTTACACTCACATAATAGATCGCATCATATCCATCATCATTCAAATAACATTTAAACATTCATAGAATTTACACTCACATAATAGATCGCATCATATCCATCATCATTTAAATAACATTTAAACATTCATAGAATTTACATTCACATAATAAATCGCATCATATCCATCATCATTCAAATAACGTTTAAACATTCATAAAGGTTCATACGTCTTAAAAGTTCAAGTGTATCATTAATAGTTTCACTGTGAATAGAAAATAAAGGTGATTAGGCCTCAGGTAATCCTAGTTGTCTAAGTCAAAAGGTGGTGTTACATACACCCAACCTTCGAGAAACATATTCTTGAGGTGGTAAAAAAAGTGAGGGATAATCTCGTCATAATGTCTCGGTATCCTCCCAAGTTGCAGATCCTGGACTATACTTGTCCCACGGGACCTTAACTTGGTCTACCAAATAGTTTCTGAGCTGTCGGACTCTACGGTCCAATATGCGTAACAGTTCTACCATGAGGGTTCTCGGGTCTGATACCTGCAATTCTTTCCAATTTAGTTTATGCGATTCGTCAGCAACATAATGACGTAGAACAGATACATGAAAAACATTATGAATTTTATGCAAGTTGGGTGGCAGTACGAGATGATAGGAAACGGGTCCAATTTTCTCTTGGATTTTGAACGGTCCTCTAAATCGAGGTGACAACTTTGTCCCCTTCCCGAACTGAATGGTACTCTTATTAGGCCTGATACGAATGAAAACCTGGTCTCCCACTTTATAACTTCGGTCAATCCTATGTGCATTAGCATAACTTTTCTGTCTATCATGTGCTTCCTTTAGTCTCTGCCTAATCTGAATCACCTGTTCCTCCATCTCTTGAATCAGTTTTGGCCCAACTGTCACTCAGTCTTCTAATCTTTCCCAACTCAACGATGTTCTGCATGGCCTTCCATATAGAGCTTCGTAGGGTGGCATTCTGATGGAGCCATGAAAACTGTTATTGTAGGTGAACTCTACCAAAGGTAGGTACTTCTCCTAATGGGTTTGATTATCCATGGCATACATCCTAAGCATGTCATCCATGACTTGATTTACTCTCTCAGTTTTCCCATCTGTTTCCGGATGATAAGTTGTGCTTAAGTTCAACTGTGTCCCCAATGCTGACTGCAAACTTGTCCAAAACCTAAAAGTGAATATGGAGTCCTTATCTGAAATGATCTTCTTGGGTATCCCATGCAAACGAATTACCTCACTTGCAAACACACATGCCACATCAATGATGTCGTAAGTGTCTCTAACTGGAATAAAATGAGCACTCTTGGTCAATTTATCAACTATCACAAGAATGGCATTATGTCTATGAGATGTGAGCGGCAACCCCACAACAAAATCCATAGAAATGACTTCCCACTTGGACATAGGAACATCATGTGGTTGTAGGAGACCTGCCGGGTGATGGTGGTCGGCTTTCACTTGTTGACACTCTAGGCACTTCGACGAAATGGACTACATCGTGCTTCATGCCTACCAAGAAGAAGAGCTTTCTCATGTTTGCATACATTTTCTTCACACCCGGATGCGCACAATAAAGTTCTCTATGGGCTTCCTTCAGTATGATGCTTCGAATATCCCCACCTTCAGGGATGTACATCATTCATCGATATCTTAATAGTCCATCTACTTTCAGGCTATATCCATCATACTTTGGATCTAATTGCCTCCCACTCTGGAGGTTTGAAGTAACCTTTAAATACCAACTATCTCCAAGGAGTTGCGTCAACGCATGTTCCCTCGGATTGACTTTTAAGGGTACCAAGGAGAAGACACATGGCCTCCTACTTAAGGCATCCACGACATCATTTTATTTTCCCTTAATGTATGAAATACCAAAATTGTACTCACTCATAAACTCACTCCATCGACTCTGTCTGGCATTATGATCCCTTTGAGTGAAGAGATGTTTTAAAATTTCATGGTCTGTTTTGAGCTCAAATTTTCCCCCCACTAGATAGTGCCTCCAAAGTTTCAAAGCTAGCATTACAGCTGCCAACTCTAAATCATGAGTAGCGTAAAGCTCCTCGTGTTGCTTCAACTTCCTTGACACATACGCTATCACTCCATCTTGCATTAGCACAGCCCCCAACCCTTGCTTAGAGGCATTTGTGCAGACTGTGAAGTCCTTTTCCATATCCGACACTCATAGAATTGGTGCACTAGTTAGTAACCTCTTAAGCTCAATGAATGCACTATCACATTCTTCTGTCCATTCATACATGACCCCCTTGCGTTGCAAAGTGGTGATGGGTTTCGCTATTTTAGAGAACCCTTCTACAAATCTCCGATAATAACCTGTTAGCCCCATGAAGCTTCTTAGCTCATGAGCATTTTTCGGCAATGGCCATTCCATAATGGCCTTTACCTTTTCTGGGTCCACAAAGATTCCTTCACCGGAAATGATATGACCTAAATAATGAATTTCTTTTTGGAAGAATGAACACTTCGACAACTTCCCATACAATTTGTTCTCTCTAAGGCAGGACAACACCACTCACAAGTGTTCCTCATGTTTCCTTTCATTCTTGGAATAGATGAGGATATCATTTAGAAAGACTTGTATAAAGAGGTTTAAGTACTTCCGGAATACACTGTTCATGAGGCTCATGAATATTGCTGGTGCATTGGTTAATCCGAAAGGTACTACAACGAACTCGTAATGCCCAAACCGAGTTCGAAAGGCAATTTTAGGAATATCGCCTTCCTTAATCCTTAACTGGTGATACCCTGATTGCAAATCAATTTTTGAGAATACCGTTGCTCCTTTCATCTAATCAAAGAGATCATCTATCCATGTCATTGGGTACCTATTTTTCACTGTATCACGGTTCAAGTCCTTGTAATCTATACATAGTCATAAGGAACCATCCTTCTTCTTCACAAAAAATATTGGTGCACCCCAAGGTGAGACATTGGGCCTTATTATCCCTAAGCCGAGTAGTTCTTTCAACTGCATCTGCAACTTACAAAGTTCTGGCGCGGTCATCCTATATGGAGTCTTGGAAATTGGTTCTGCACCAGGTTTTAACTCAATAGTAAAATCAAGCTCCCTCTCAGGAGGTAACCCTGTCAACTCGTTCAGAAAAACATCCTTAAACTCTAACAATACTGCGTATTGATCCAAGGAGGGTCCTTTCTTTTCATTCACTGCTTCCACTACATATAGTCGACACCCTTGCCTCATGCACCGCTTAACCTTCATAGTTGAGATAAAGCATAGAGACACCTTTCCCCGTACACCATGGATCTCTACTGGCCTTCCTTCATCGTCAACACAAAGCACCCTTTTTGCGAAATAATCTACCATAGCTCGATGGGCTTCTAACCAATCCATCCTAATGATTAGGTCATACGTCCCGAGAGTAGTGACGCATACCTTCAACCTGGTAGTACACACTCTCATGTCTACAATACAATCATCAACACTAGGTCATACCGCTTGTCTTTCCCCCGAAGCCATCTCGACTTGTTTAAATTCATCGTGCTCGTAGGCTGCCAACCCACTCTTTTCTAAAGCAGAGGGTGAAATGAAACTATATGTAGCACCAGAATCAAATAAAATTTTAACATTGATATGATTTAGCATACTTGATGACTCCACCACAGTGGATTGATGTTCTACCTGGTGATTATTAATCGTTGTGTAAATCTAGTGGCTACCACTCGCTCTTCCCATTGGGTCCTTTCCTTCTCTATGCACAAATCATGTTTGCAACTCTGGGCAGTCACGCTGGTAATGGGGTCCTCCACATCCCCAACATGTAACACGAGATGGAACCTGAGCACTGCTCTGTGACGGTCTCTGAAATGAGTTCCTTCCCCTGGAACCCCTACCCCTACTAGCTTCTCCCTGAGAAGGTCGTGGACCTGCTTGCGTTGTTGGTGATGAATGGGATGCTACACTTGCTGCCATTGAAATACTTGTGGCAACTGTCCTTGGCACGACTCTATTACCATAAGGAGGTGGCCTAGAGCTCCCTCCCCTGGAGAAGGTCCTAGGGGCCTTCCCCACGAATCTAGGATGACGTGGAAAGGTCGATCTCATACCTCCATTTAAGCTCATGTGTTCCTCAGCATAACATGAATTTTCAACTGCTTCCGCTACTAAAGATGGTTTCCACATCCATACCATGGCCCTTATCTTAGGGTTTAACCCATAGACAAAGCGTTATGTTTGTCGTTGATCATTATCCATGTACGAAACATATTTTACCAACTCCATGAAAACATAGGGTTAGGCGTAAGTTTTTTTTTTACTTGTCTGTAAACAGACGTTACTCTCTTTATGGTAAGTGGTTAGGTCAGGGTCGAAAGCCTCTAAGCTCGATGTCTTCGCCTAAGTAAACTATTGACTCTCTCCCCTGGCTAGCTATGCTAGCACCATTACACACTTGTCAATGTGCATGAAATTTCTTTTACTAACATTAATAATTAAATTTTGTCAACATTAGCAAATTAATACATTTAATTAATATTAACTTTTTTTTTAATTTATTAACTTATAAAATAAAAATCTACAGCTTTATATTTCTCTATATAGGAAAGAAAAAATAAAAATAAAAATTGAAACTTAATATATTAATATATATATATATATATATATATAATGATTTTAGAACAAAATAATTTACAATACTTTATGCATGCTTATTACCTAGATTTTGTAATTTATTTAAATAGAAAAAAAAAATTAATAAACAAATAAATATTCACTAATTAAAATAAAAAATAAGAGAGAATTTTTTTTTTAAATAAATTAAATAGTCAAGGTTGGGCAGCATGGGTCCTCGCATGAGGCCCACGTGCCCCTCTCACCCGCTCCCAATTCACAACCCTAATCTCTTCTCACTCATTTCACTCCTCACATCTTTCACACTTCAAACCTTACTCTCGCTTGGCCCCCTTTTCACTTTCAACTTTTTTTAATCTGCTCAGTCATTACACTCAGAGGTGAAGAATGAGGTCGGTCATGGTCGTTCCCTCTGCTCGGTCGACCCTGGTATCTACGAGTTCAAGAGATGGAGGACGTGTTGTGCACAATGGCACGTTCCCTCTGCTCCTCTGTCGTGGCTCAACGCTCGACACTTGGTATTGGTCACGGGACTTTGATATGTGTTATGTGTTGGCTTGGCTCGTGGTTTGCACAAGCTTTGGCTCCGTGTGGGCTCTTTTCTTGACGTGTTAAGCATAGTCGTACCCTCTCGTGGGCTCCTTCTTTCATGGATTGGTTCTTATGCGCTTGGTCTCGGCTTGACAGATGATATGAGCCTAAGGCCACCTACTCGTGCTTGGCATATGCGCCTGACTTTGGAAACTTATGCATTGGTCTGTGCTTGACTTGTGTTGTGTGTGTATGGTTTAAGAAGCAGATTTGTTGTCTGCGTGTTCTTTGTGGACTTGGTTTGGTTGTTGGCGCCCTCCTATGATTTCCTCTTCCAAGTGACTTGTGCCTAGTGCTTGGGCGCTTTGTGCTAGCTTATGTGTTGTGTGGTGGTGTTGGACCATTCCTCAATCTGTAGGCTTGACATGTAGTGGTTGGTCATGGCTTGGCGCGTTTGACTTAATATATGGCACATTGGCACGAGCTCTGCGCAGAAGGTGCTAGGCCTGGTGAAGGTCGAGGGTTTGGCGTGTTTGTAGAAAGACCATTCTTCAAGCTGTTGGCTTAGTGGTTGGTTGTGGATTCAAAACCCACATACTCTATGGCCAAGCCTAAGCGCCTTGGGGAGAGTCCTATTACCAACGTGCCCACGTGTTGCTTACATTTTGTATGGTCAATATGCTAATTTTTTTAAGGTTATATGTCTTTTATGTTACATTTGGTTTCTCGGGATTAAACCTTCACATGTTAAGTCTAGTTTAGTCAGGAATTTGAATTATTTATCTGTAAATAAGTTTTGTTGCAGTAGTTTGATTCTTCAATTTTTTTTTGAATTCTTAGCTTTTTAAGGAGCTTCCGTATACGAGGGAAGTTTATGTTTAAAAGGCATGATTCTTCTGATTTCTTCCGACAAAAGAAAAAATGAAATGTTCTAATAATACTTTGGATGACTTAGTGAAATCTTTGAATCTGTGAGAATGTTTCGTAGCCCTGAAGTATTCTTAGAGGTGAGCCATCTCTACCAATTCTTTATAACACAGATCAAATTCTAAGATTGAGTTTTAATCTTTCACCTGTACAGGTCAACAAGTTTTTCTTTTTTTTTTAAGTTTTAGAGGGTTTCAGTGTTGTTGTTTTTTTTTTTTTTTTAATTGTTGGAAAGGGTTTCATGTTGCAGGTTTTTTAGGGTTGTTTACAGGACACATAACATAGCCTTCAGTCAAGAGTCAAGAGGATGGGTGGGTAGGTAGGCCCTTGGCCCCATATTTTAAACTAGAGCTCTGATACCATGTGTAGGGCCTGGCTATACGGAGCCTTATAAAACATAAATCTAGATATAGAAATGTTATCATAATTTCTTCTTTATTCACTATTCAACATATAATAACAATTCACTATTCAACATAATAACAATTCAGCATAATTAAAAATGAGCAGCATGATAATGAACAACATGTTCAACATAATAATAATAAACAATATAACAATAATGAACAACAACATAATAATGATGATAATAAAACATATCTACCTCAAACTGATGTTGTTTTGAAGCTCTGTCCAAACTGAAGCTCTGCCCAAACTGATTAACCTCCCAGCCAACGAGGAACAACTTATCCGACTCCCTAGCCCCAAGATTCCTTATGATTTCCTGGCACCCGAGCCCAAAATTCCCAGCAACATGTGCCCCTGTGTGAGTCCTCAAGCAAGATGCAAGTAAAATCAGTAAAACCGATGCAGTCCCCAAACCGTTCCTCCCTTCTCCTCCCCTTCTCCAACTTTTCTCACCCTCTCCTAATAAGAAAATATTCCTCCCAAAAAAAAGATCCCCCTTCCCGAGTGCTCTCCCTTGCCTTATCTTCCTTCCCCTTCATTATCCACTGCCTTCCCTTCATTAATCACTCAACCACCTTATCCCTCCCATAAATTGACCCATCTACCAATAACCATTATATTCTAAACTAAATCTTCATAAAAAAAAAAAAAAAAAATCTATTTTAATAGTTTATTAAACTAATATTTATTAATCTAATACTTATTAAACTAATATTTATTAAAGGATTAATTAAGGTTGTTACATAAACAAAAAGAGTGTCATCTACAAATGTGCAAATTAGTTTCAAAAAATGTTAGCATTTAAGTACTAAACTAATGTCTTAACACAAACACATGCATTATATGTTTTAGAAAAAAAATAACATAATAGTGTCACAAGAACCTTTTTTTTTTTCAATATTATATACAAAGTTTTTATATAAATAAAAATTATATATTGCAAAAATTATTTTAGTTGAATTTTATATTTCATCTTTATACACTATAATTTAATAAGTTGTGTAAGTACTTTGAACAATTTCAACTAACCAATAAATTGTTGTTTTTCTATATTTCCATTACAACTAACATATCATGAAAGGAAACCATTAACTTGCACCAACACTTCAACATCTCCTTAATATTCATAGAGTGACCTAGTAACACTTTATTTATTTCCTTGTAAAACATCTTATGAACATCCTCTTTTCATCCCCTTAGGATTAGGATTCTCATTGCGTCCTCATTTGATTTATGTGTATACTCTTGTCGTTGTAAACTCTCTTATATCCTTATTAAATCTCCATCTTGGTGGAATCCATTTTTTTTTATTTTCTACAGCAATTTTGACATCCTCTCATGAAATAGGCACCATTGATTCTCAGTTTGCTAGGACCGTCCGCATATGTTGGAGTGGATGTCTGAAGGTGCAGAGTAGCCCGAGCCCGAAGTGAAAATCCCAATAAACCACAACCACACAAACATAAATCTCTTTGATATATTGTTTCACCAAATTGGGTAGATTTCTTTATAAAAAATATGCACCCTTGGTGGAAGTTTCACCACCCATGGTAAACTCCCATTCCAACAACCACACCCTCTCCCCATTGACCACACATAGAAAATATTTTGATATATTATTTTTTTACCACATTGAGTCGAGTCAAGTCAATTTCTTTGGAAGAATTACACACCATTGGCTGTCAACTCCCACCAACGTACGGACCACAACCCAACCTATATTGGTATAAAATATACAAATACACATAAATTTGTGACCGAAAAACATTGCAACAATAAGAAATCTGATCATTTTGAGTTTTAAATAAATAAATATAAGTTAAAAATGCTTTAACCATTAAAATAATACATTAGTGCGATTAGGTAGGCATTAAAAACTTCAATTTCTTTGACGAAACCTGCAGCATGAGTGACTCGATGTTAGCGTAAAATAGGCTTTCACACAAATTCATAAAATAAAATTTGTTTGTTTAATGACAACCTAAAACTCGATTAGGTGTAGTTTTCAATAAAAAATTGAAAGCTATAAATGGTTTGACCTATTTGCAACTCGTTAGCATTTAAGAATACATTTCTGGAATTAGGTTAGGTTAAGTTATTGAATATTTTCTTTCTCGTGGAAAAAAAGTTATTGAATATTTTCATAATTGGGTCAGAGAGAGTCTAAGGGTTTTATTTTTTTTTATTTTTTTTAAGAGTTTTATTTAAAATTTGATTAGAAATATAAAATATAGATGGAATTACAATTTTTAATAGTTTAAAAAGTTTCATGAAGATTTTTAAAAATGTTGAATTTATTTATTTATTAAAAACAAAACAAGATTTAAACAATATAAAATTAGATTTTGTAATAATTAATTTACCTAATTCAATTGATAGTGAGCAACAAACTAAAAAAACATAAACAATATTTAGACCAAGCCATTTGATCATGTTACATATCCAAAATACCAACACAGTTGAACGATGAGTCCAACCCAGTAAAGTTAATAGTAAATCGGCCCTCTCCCACCACAAACATTCATATTAAGCGATTTCACTTTAGCAGAACGTTACTGTTACTCATTTGTAGCCAGATGAGTCTGATTATATGACATAACATGCAACAAAAAACAATCTCTACTTGTGCTGTGTGATTCTGCACAATATAAATACTTGGAACGCCAAAATATGGCAGATAACAGAAGAACTAGTTGTAGCAGAGTCTACTTTACTTTCCTGTTTGATGACTGTTGAGCTCTGGGATAGTATCAAGGTTGGGTTTCCATTCAGAAGTAATCCCATGCCCAGACTTGTATCTCTGCTGGCCCATCGTTAAACTCGGCGCTCCTTTCAGAACAAAATTATCTGCCAAACTGATGTTGCTTGATTTAAGAAACGAAGCCACATCTTCCTTCCTCATACGTAACTTCACTCGCAGTGCAGGGCTTCCTTGTATGGACGAAGTGGAAATAATCTCTGCACGGGAATTGCTATTCTGTTTCAATTCTTCAAGTCTAGACCCTGCAGACGGAAGAGGAATAACATTATACAGCTGCCCTGGTTGAAGCTCTGAGTTGTGATCCAGAGGACGGCTGAGAACAGTTGTTCCCAAGCGTTTCATAGTGCCTGAGTCGAAAATCCCATGGCGGGGATACTCTTCAGCGATTTCTTTAACGTAAACAGTACGCTTGAATCTCTTAACCTTCCCCTCCACTGAAACCGATTTTATAGATCTGTCTTCAGTAGATCTCCATCGCAGCTTCTTCACCATACCGCAGAGGCCACTGCCCATAACAGAAACGCTGCTTTGACCAGGCAAGATAGATGGTCCGGCCTTAAACACTGGCTGAAGGAGTTGGGAATATATAAAAAGTATTTGTGAATGTTTAGCTGTTAAATGGCAGAGCACTGTGGTGAAGAGATCTTACCATTATAACGATGACCCTGATTGGGCAAACTCAAACCCTCTGTGCGCAGTAGGCTGTTTCTAATAAATAATAGAATTTTCTGAAGTAGAAAGGATAAAACAGAAACTGAAAGCAGGATGCAACAGTTCTCCGAACATATAGGCAAATTATAAATTCTCTCATTGCCGTGCAGCATCGAAATTTACAAAAAATGAATATCGTAATTTTCGGGTTCGCACTAATCTCAAAAAAATGGAATATCGTCCCTTTCGGGTTCTCAATAATCTCCAACTACATCGTTTTATTCAATGCATAGTTTATAAGGAGGATTCTGCCCTAATTCGGTGGCCAAAATTTGAATATTTTCATATTATCACATCTACAATTTAAGACAATTTCAAAATTGCAATTTTAGGATAATTTATGTTAGTGATGTTAACTTGTTGAGTTTTGGTTTTTTTATGGGATATTTGTTTTTGTCTAATTTTGTTTTAAATATGTGGAAAAATTGTTGGATTTGCAGATTTGAGTGGCTAAGTCTTTATTTACGTGGATCTCGTTGGAACAGAAAATCCCCACCTGGGATTCGCTTCAAAGAAAGGGGTGGACAGGACCTAGCATCTACCAACGTTGTCACTTGGATGCAGAGACAGCGGACCACCTCTTCACACATTGCCAATTTTAGATTGGGACTAGTTAATTACAAAGGTGGAAAAAAAGTGAGCCACTGGTGCAACAGATGGCTCACCATTTGAGGCCGCTACACACTTATAAAATATGTCCTTGAGGGACAACCAATTTATTGGATGGCGCTTGCAGCCATTCCCATTTCTATACTGGATAAACTCAGAAATCTCACCTACAGGTTCCTTTGGTCGGGCAGCAAGGATCAACATAAAATACACCTCTGCAATTGGGAATCGATAGCAAAACCGAAATCAAAAGGCGGCTGGGGGATTAGGAACATTTTCAAATTCAACCAAGCACTGGCTGTAACTTCCCTTTGGCGCGCCTTAACTCCTAGTGGCATTTGGAGTGCCATCATAAAGGATAAATATTTACCATACTCTTATGTTGCTACTTGGCTCCGAGCTGGACTCCCACCTACTAGAAATACTTCTCGGACTTGGAGAATCATCACTAAATCAACACACTGGATTACTAGAGGGCTTTGTTGGAGTCCGGGTTCCAACCACACCATAATTGTTGGCAAAGACTGCATCATCGGACTTGGTAATGCATCTATTCTCTCACCAACATTAATCTCTCATTTAAATAACAAAAATATCTATTTTCTCTTTCAAGCTCGCTAACCCAGTGATCCCGAGACACAGTCAACGAATTGGAAACCCGGCTGCGATTTAGAGCTTCATCCGGAATTGGCAATGGAGTGAGATAGTTACTGTACTGAGCTCAAGCGCGCAGACATCATTCTAAATGATTCAAAAGAACATATGTTGTGGGACGAAGGAGACAACATCAACATCATTACTGTCAAAAATATATATTTTGCGATTGCAAATGTAGCGTGGACCAATAATATCACTGGCTGGTGCAATGATTTCTGGAATTGGAATTTCCCACTCAAAATCAAAATTTTTACCTGGCTCACATTGAAAAACAAAATCCCCACCTAGGATTTTCTTCATAAAAAAGGTTGGACTGGTACAAATATGTGTCAACTCTACTTTAGGGGCGAAGAGACAGCTGACCATATCTTTACTCAGTGTCATTTCACTCGCCTAGTATGGGACAAAGTAACCCAAGACAACAATTTAAAAACGGATTGGATTGGAAATTCCACCTTTGCTTGCTTAGACCATTGGACTACTTCTGAAAAAAATTACAAAATTCTTCCCCCTTTGGTAAACTGGTATATGTGATTGTCTAGAAACTACAAAATTTTTGAAAACAAGAACCCATCTACTAGTGTTGTAGCTTTTAAAGCCCTGGGACTGTTTCAAATTTGGAAATACATGTACTCAGACACAGAAAAAAGAAGAAGATATTAGTGAAGCCTCTCTCCACAAAAGATTTTCAGATGGGGTGGTTTGATAGTGCATCACAACAAAATGGAACATTGAGTGGTGCAGGGGGGCTGATAAATCTCTGACAAAACTCTACTTACAGGTGGACACTCTGTTGCGGCCCAGGCACCAACATAAGGGCATAACTTTTGGGTGTCTGGGCAACCCTTCTCTTGGCTTCCAGGCTTAACATAGATAGTCTACATATGATTGGGGATTCCAAAGTTATCATATACTGGCTGAATCAACAGGGTAAACTTCAAACCATCACACTCTTGGCTTGGAAAGATAGAATCTGATTGCTCAATCCCATTTCAATAAATTGTCTTTCTCTCACACCTCTCGAGAGTACAACATGGAAGCAAACTTTTTGTAATATCCCCAAGGGCGAGCCCCAATTGTATTTATGAATTGTAAACATGTTTTGTAGGCTGGTGAGCCGAGTGTTGATAAGCTAGTGGGCTTATGTGTTCATTAGGCCAGAGAGCCTAAGTGTTAAAGGCTAGGAGCCTGTTTTTGTATATGTAATTATGCAGAACATTAATAAAGATTAAACATCGTTGCGTGCAGATCGACCACGAAGAAAGAGTGATGGGGGGCTAAGCTTCCACAAGGTGGGTAAGGGAAAGGGGGCTGAAAGGTTGGAAAGAGGGGCTAAACTTAGGGGCTTAAGTCCTTGAGAATAATAATTTATTGTTATTCCTAAGTTGTGTGAAAGACATGTTTTTATCCTAAGTCTTGGGAGAGGCAACGTGTGCAAAAGGGAACGCATGCAACTCCAGGAAGACAAGTGTCGACCTGGGCGCATGTAGTTAAAAGATGAAGCGTCAGTTGTGTTGGGTGTCGTTGGTCATTCTTCCCCATCCTCTGTGAATTCCGTTTAGCTCTAGGATCGACCTCTGCATACCCTCACACATCTCTGGAATAAAAAACTGTGAACCGACCTGTGTTGTTTTACTGTGAAGACAACACATCATGGATATGGCCTGAACAATGTTGTGTCTTAGTGTGGATTGTTGTTGTTTTTGGATGTCTATACCCAAATTACTGTTGTTGTTGTCACCTGTGAGCTAACCGAATTCCTATCATTGTTGCCATTATCCTCACCTTGCAGGAATTGAGTTGAAACTGGTTGAAGAAGCGGGTTGTTAGGCCCGTGGCAAGTTTTCAAGCCCGTGAGTAACTCTCTCCAGGTGAGAGAGTTTGATGGGAAATGGTTTTCTCCCAAAGAGAGTCCAGCACCAACTACGGAGCTCTGAAAATTCCTGATCTGGCCTATTGTCGAGACCTTGAGAGGGAGGTGAAGCAGTCGATGGATTGTGTGACAGTGAAGGTGTATACTCCCAGGTGGAACATGCATGTGGGGAATGAGAGTCCGTGAGTAGTGGACGTAAGAAGGCTCCTGGAGAGAATCCTTCTAGTTGCACTATGTAGTTTCCTGTAACCTCGGCCTAGTCTAGGATTCCCTTACCCTGGGTGGAGCTTAGTCCCAGCTTGGGGGTGACCCACTCCTGAGCATGATGAGCAGTGTGGTCTATGGCTGGGAGGTTCGTGGAAGGTCTACACGTAGTTGGTGGTGTTACTCCAGTTGAAAAGATAAGTGTCATTTCCGTGTTTAATTTATATGTTATGCATGTATGTGATGCTTGAATGTTATCATGTGTTCCGTTGCATGTGGATTTACTGCTAATCTTGTTTGAATTTGAATGGTAACAATAACTCTGTGTTATGTGTTTTAATTCGATTAAAATGCATGTTATATATATAAGTGTATATTCCGCAGTGGTAGCATTACCCGGTCTCTGTGGAGGGCTGAGACTGCTACTGTTTGGTCTCAGAGCTAAGCAGAGTCTCCGAGTAGTGGGGTTACCAGGCTGGTTGACAGTTGGGGATGTTAAAATATGGTATCAGAGCTAAGTAAAGCATGTGAGTAGTGGCATTGTCTGGCACTGTTGGTGGCTGGGGATGTTACAAGATGGTATCAGAGCATGGTTTCAACACTGAGCCTGGATGAGCCATGTTAGTGGAAGTTTAAGCAAGAGTTTCAGAAGGAGTTGTTGTCGAAATGGAAAAAACTCAAGTTCTAACCCAAGGTTTCAACGCGAAGCCTGGATGAGTTGGGTAAGTGGTCATTGGACCCAAGGTTTCAAGCGGAAATTGTGTTAAGAGGAACCAATTTTGGACCTCAGAAACATTCCTGAGTGCCAAGAGGTTACATTGGTTGTGTTACGAAGCTCAGGAGGAGTAGCGATATCGTAAAACCGCAACTTACGTGGTATTTGGCCACAGAGAGAGATCACAACATTGGTGGTGTTGGGACCGTAGGATCTGTTCGGAAGGAAGGGAAATCCTTTACGACCGTCAGATCTGGAGAAGGTGTAGAAGGGTTATCCTGGAAGCCCTTCAGACTTCGCGACTTCGGTGAAGTTGTTGCAAACTAAGAGAAAGGCAGAAGCCCAAAACTCCGAAGTCCTGAGGAGAGATCTACACCGTAGATCTGGGGAGAAGTATTACCGTTATATCAAACCAAGAGCGAAAGATAAAGAGGTTCATAATTTCAGATTTCAGAAGATTGGAAGGAAGAAAGCGTAAGAACTTCCAAAGTCCGAAACTCCGAAGTGACGTGGCATGGTGATGTCACTTGGTTTGACATGAACACATGGGTTTTGCGCCACGTGTTAGTGGGTTTTGAACCCATAGAAGTTTGAAATGTCGTATTGAACATGACACGTGTCACTCATCTGACTGAGCCACATGTCAGTTGCTAGTATTCCACCATGTGGCATTCCGTATGAGCATGGTTAGTGGGACCCCGAGGTTACATAACATAGTTAAAGGACAAAGGACCGACACTGGCGTTGATCACGATACATCAAGATCAACGACCAAAAGGCATTGCGGGGATCCAAGTTTCACGTGAGTTATTTCTCCAAGGCGGTTCCGTAATCCAAACCCCAGTTTCACCGAGGGGTTACGTGTCAACGTCAAAAGAATTGCGGGATGAAAGGTGGGTTACTCCAAACCGTCATTGCATGTCCCCACAATTGGAAGAGCACTCAGTGATGTGATGTAATGACGTCAACAAAGGTGATTGGGAATGTTCAGAGATTAACGGTTTGGGATGCGCGGATGTGAAATCCTCCGAAGTCTCAAAGATTCGAAGTTCTAGAACTCAGACACCTAAGGTTCCATAGTGAGTGTCAGCCGTCGGATGTTAGGTAGACGTGGACTGATGATCTGCCCTGCTTCGCGAGTTCGGTAATCCAGAACTTCGAGAAATTGTTGTGTGGTGCTTTGAAAATTTTCGAAGCCGAAGGCCCGAGTAAGCACCTAGTGATCTAGCACTTGGTCATGGTTGTGATCACATGGATTGGGGACTGAGAGAAAAGGGATAATGCTAAAAAATGATTATAGAACAAAGAAGAGCTCAGAAATAAAATGAAATCTGAACGTTTTCTTAAATCAGATTGGTTTATGAATGTTGTGGGATTTGTTAAGGAATGATGGCCTAACAAATTCCGGTTGATTACACGTTGTGTTTGCAGAGTTCAACGAGTGTCAGAAACAAATAGAATTTTCACAGAGCGCTTAGGAGACACTCATAGAGTTGTCGAACACTCTAAAGGAAGACCTGTGCAAGGAGTGCACCAGGCCAACACTTGGACGAAGTGTTGACAGACAACCATCTGGAGGTTAGTCAAAGCGCAAGGAATGCACGTAGAGACGAACTTGTTTCAAGTTCGAAAGCTCAAGAGGACGAGTGCAGAACGTGCTAGGAGGGCACCGGAAAGTCTTTTGGAAGACGCAGAAGGGTAGAATCCCTTGGGAGACTAAGCAATTTCGAGAAGCTCAGAGGAGATAGTGCAAAGGGTGCACAAGAGTCGGATTTATCCCAAGTCCAGAAGCTCAGGAAGGATAGCATTTTTAGAAACGCAGACGAGAACCAAATTCAAGGACTCGTAGAATGATCAAAGGTCGAAGCCTTGACACTTAGAAATTTTCCCATTTCGGGAGAAAGCGAAAGCTCAGGAGGAGGAGCGACAGTTGTCGTCAGATCAACTGTAGAGGAAGAGATCTAGTCATCAAATTTCATGTCCAGACAAAAGGAACACATGCAGAAGGAGATCATATCTTTCCGTCAGATATGAGCGTGAGGACCAACAGTCGTTGGATCTCAAGGAAAGTGCACGAGACTTAACTCTTTTAAGGTGCACAGGAGAGTGGACTCACGAAGTCCCGAAACGAGATGAGTCGTTGATGTGAAGGAGGACACACAGCGCCAGATCTAGACTCCGGAAAGAGGAGGGGGGAAAAGTCCGAAGACCTGGAGAAGATCTCAATCGTTGATCGAGGAGGAAGCTGAAGGACCGTCGATCTGGTTGAGGAGGCCAAATTCCCGAAGCGGGAGTAAAACCATCGATTGAGGAGGACACATGGTAGACGATCTTCCATTTTGGAGAAATCTCTCTGGAAGAAACAAGAGTTTGAGAACTAAAACTCCCGAAGGCCGGACTCGCGGAGAAAATCGTAGCCACACATATGAAGTGATAGGTGTCAACAGATATTCCAATCCGAAAGATAGCTACTGAGGAGGAAGCGAGAGTTCAGAGTTGAAACTGCCGAAGGTCGGAATCAATCATAGTCGTTGATTTGGAAGGGAGCTACATGTCGACAGATCGCGGAGATATGAGATCGTACGTGAAAGGAAAAAAAAAAAAAAAGGTCTTTGATTGGACAGTTGGCCAGAGGCAGGTAAAGAATAGACAACAACCGTTGATTGAGAGGTATCGCCAAGGAATTGGAGATCAATGGTCGAGTTGGATTGCGGGGCTAGAACCTGCTCGGATGTTAAAAATTTTAGAGTGGGCTGCAACTTATACCATGGTTTTAAAAAAGTGATACATGGCAGCTGGAGGTGAATTGCGGGGCGAAAAGCGGGTTGGCCTAAAACCACTCTTGCGCGTGCCTGCAATCACATTTTTCCATGAGGTCATAGCCCAGGGCCATATGAAGGAAGGGGCTAATGAAAAAGGAGCTAGCGCCTGAAACTCAACATTTCAGAAGTGCACAAACAGAGGACGCGGGTATCATAGGACCTATGCCTAAAGGAGAAAGGGGGGCCTGTGTATAATTGTTTTGGGTTCAATCACGAGCCCGAAGAGTCAATTTGACTCAGAATATTGAAATATCCTTTAACCGGAAGGTCAGCAGACCCCACTGAGGTGGGGGCACTGCGTCGAAAGTGCTCGGGGCATAAATAATCATGCACAGTGATCACAGTGGGAGCACAAGAAGATTCAAGAATCCAGGAAGAATTGTAGACTTCTAGGATCAACAAGGAAATTTTTTATAGGGAGAAAGAAGTTGCTGCAATTTATGTGGCTGCAAGTATGTTACGGCTTGTTGGGTCAGCCAGAGGAAAGAATGCTTGCATGTTTGCAAGTGTTGTTGGTGAGGTTGTTGCATAAGGCTGGAAGCAACAGAAAGTTGAAGTGTTGGTTATAAGTTTGATAAAAGAAGCATGAAAGCTTCTACTACCATCAGACATTCAGGTAGTATAAAATTTATTAATGGCAGTCATGCAGGTATGAGTTTTTATTACTCTTTTTGTATAATTGCTGAAAGAAAATTTAGGTAAGAATTTCCTCAGCCAAAGTTATTTTATAAAATCACATGATTATATTATTGACTGCATACCACTAGATGTGGTAAAGGCTGGAGGCCTGTATTAATTCAAATCTTTTATCTTCTGAATGCACACACTGACATAGTAGAATGCCATGTTAATTTGGTTATGGGGTAGTAACGAAATAATTAAAAGATAATAAATTGTTATAGGAATGAATGCCAGTAAGCTAGTCATGTATGAGACTAGGACATGATTGGATATGGCAAGGTATAGATATGGAAAGGTTATGAGCCACACAGGTACTAAAAGCTTCCTACCTTTAAATGAAACTTGGACTGCAACCTCTTTGCTAACACTAATGAACACCACATAATTATATTCTTGGTGTAGTGTTTGGGTCAAAAATGAAGGCATCCAAATAATTGGGAAGACAATAGGAAGTGTGTGGAGAATGTGTCAACACATTGGCCATAATTCCAACTTATGGATGGTGAGATACATGACTGAGATGAAGAGCATTATGTAATTCAATACAAGGTGCACTGAATAAGAATGCATTGAGAATTTCACTCATGCATAGTGAGTGATAGAATTGTATACTAAATGCAATGGATGAATGAGTTTTGTAAGTACATGCACATATATTATTGCATGGAAATAATTGTTACTAACAACTGAAATGTTGTTAACTCACGAAGTTGAGGACATTTCAAGGAGGTGCTAGACATAGCAACAAAAAAGTTGCAAGTCAAGTAGTCACATGAGCATTGACTACAGGAAATTTTATTGTTTAGAAAAATAAGTAAGGAACTTACAGATATTACTGTGAACATGCATATGCATAGAATGACGAGTCATTCTATTTTATTAAATTGTTTGGTAATTGTGATTGAATTGCTAGATGCAGACAATTCTAAGTTCACTGCATATGGTCCTATACATATTACAATTGAATTATGATGTACATGAAATACTGACAATTTGTTGGCTGTATGCAAGATGAAGCATTACAGGAAAAATGGTATGTAGTTTGGTGCCTGTAGAAAACCAAAAGGATGGTTGCATTCATAATATGGCAACAACCAAGATGAATTATGAAATAGAATTTCATGTTTTGGGGAAAATATGAATTCCCCTTCAACTAAGTTTGAGTTTCTAAATAAATTCTTTTATGTTTTCTCATGATAACTGCATGTGGGTGATGCAGATGAGATGATGTTGATTAAAGTTGGAATGTTGACTACAAAGAGTAGCTCGAGGAAGATGTTGATTGGAGACAACAAATCTTACCTTGTGGATCTTCGGTGGATCTGAGTGTGTGTTCACTTCTCCTTGGGTTGCCTTGGAGAAGGCTAGAGCCCTGGAGGGAGAAGTGTGGGGACAGGTTCCCTGGTATGAGGCCTGGAGGGTACTTGGAGACCTTTGAGGGCAGTTGGAACTCCGGGAGCCACGGTGCTTTGAGACTTCCTGAGTCGGCCTGTTGCTGAAGCCCAAGGAAAGGGAGGTGTAGCAACTGATGGACTGTGTGACAGTGAAGGTGTACACTCCTGGGTGGGACAAGCATGTGGGGAATGAGAGACTGTTGGTTGGAGTGCTGCTGAGGTTTGGTACCTTGGCCTAGACCATGTGGATATGGATTGTGGACTGTGGCCATCTTGGGAAGCCATTGCCCCGATGGAGTCATAGCTCTGCTCAGGGGTGGAAGGTCTTGTCAATCAAAAGAGAAGTATCAATTCTCTATTTATTGTATGTTGTGTATCTTGTATACAGGTTATAATGTTATTAGAATTTCCTGTATATACATATATATACATTGCATATATGCTTGTATTACCTGCATCCATGACTGTACATAATGTGTTTCATGTTTCATTGCTTAAGAAATTTATACCTGATGCTAATCATGTTATTGATTGGAATGTGATTCAGGTGGAGCAAGAAGGCGTCTTGCAAGTGCATCATGTGCGCATATTGGACCGAAAGATCAAACAGCTCTGGAATCGAGCCATAGGGCTTGTAAAGGTCTAGTGGACTTGGTATGGTCCTGAGGATGCGACATGGGAGCATGAGGATGTTATTTGGGCAGAATACCCGCATATATTTGAAGATTTTTGAAATCTTGTTGATGATGTGTAAAGAGTTGCACTGAGGACAGTGCAAAAATAAGGGGAGGAGATTGTAATATCCCCAAGGACGAGCCCCAGTTGTATTTATGAATTGTAAACATGTTTTGTAGGATGGTGAGCCAAGTGTTGATAAGTTGGTGGGCTTATGTGTTTATTAGGCCAGAGAGCCTAAGTGTTAAAGGCCAGGAGCCTATTTTTGTATATTTAATTATGGAGAACATTAATAAAGATTAAACATCGGTGCGTGCAGACCAACCACGAAGAAAGAGTGATGGGGGACTAAGCTTCCACAAGGTGGATAAGGGAAAGGGGGCTAAAAGGTTGGAAAGAGGGGCAAGCTTAGAGTCTTAAGTCCTTGAGAATAATAATTTATTATTATTCCAAAACTGTGTGAAAGACATGTTTTTATCCTAAGTCCTGGGAGAGGCAACATGTGCAAAAGGGAACACATGCAACTCCAGGAAGACAAGTGTTGACCTTGGCACATGCAGTTAAAAGTTGAAGCGTCAGCTGTGTTGGGGGTCGCTGGTCATTCTTCCCCATCCTCCATGAATTTAATTTATCTCTAGGATCGACCTCTGCATACGCTCACGCATCTCTGGAACCAAAAACTGTGGAGCTGACCTGTGTTGTTTTACTGTGAAGCCAACACATCCTGAATATGGCCTGAACCGTGCTATGTCTTAGTGTGGACTGTTGTCATTTTTGGATGTCTATACCCAAATTCATGTTGTTGCTGTCACCCATGAGTTAACCGAATTTCTATTGTTGTTGTTGTTATCCTCACCTTGCGGGAATTGAGTTGAAACTGGTTGAAGAAGCGTGTTGTCAGGATCGTGGTTGAAGAGGCAGGTTGTCAGGCCTGTGAATCGCTCTCTCTAGGTGAGAGAGTTTGTTGGGAAGTGGTTTTCTCCCAGAGAGAGTCCAACACCAGCTACGGAGCTCTGAGAATTCCTGATCCGACCTGTTGCCGAGACCCTGAGAGGGAGGTGAAGCAGTCGATGGACTATGTGACAGTGAAGGTGTATACTCCCGGGTGGAACAAGCATGTGTGGAATGAGAGTCTGTGAGTAGTGGGCGTAAGAAGGCTCTTGGAGAGAATCCTTCCATTTGCACTATGCAATTTCTTGTAACCTCAACCTAGTCTAGGATTCCCTTTCCCTGGGTGGAGCTTAGTCCTAGCTCGAGGGTGACCCACTGCTGAGCGTGATGAAGAACATGGTCTATGGCTGGGAGGTTCATGGAAGGTCTTCACGTAGTTGGTCATGTTACTCTAGTTGAAAAGATAAGTGTCATTTATGTGCTTAATTTATATGTTATGCATCTCTGTGATGCTTGAATGTTATCATGTGTTCCATTGCACGTGGATTTACTGCTAATCTTGTTTGAATTTGAATGGTAACAGTAACTCTGTGTTATGTGTTTTAATTCGATTAAAATGCATGTTATATATATAAGTGTATATTCCGCAGTGGTAGCATTACCTGGTCTCTGTGGAGGGTCGAGAATGCTACAGTTTGGTCTCGGAGCTAAGCGGAGTCTTCGAGTAGTGGCATTACCAAGTCGATTAACAACCGGGGACATTACAATATGGTATCAGAGCTAAGTAAAGCGTGTGAGTAGTGGCATTGCCCGACACTATTGGTGGCTAGGGATGTTACACCTTTTATCAAAGACTGCTTTACAGAGAAAAGCAGGTGTGCTCTATTATAACCATGGTTGGATGGTCATGAGGGACGCAATCATACTATACAATTTTTTTAGGACGAAAGACACACTTTGCCAGTGGTCTTCAACATCACTTGCAACCACATTTCTCATTTTTCACTATACTTTCTCTTCCTTCTTTTCTTAAGATTTGATGTATCTTTTTCAATTGTCTGCTCCTTCATAGAGTTTGATCTCTTCTCAGCAAAATAGGCATGTTTGTTTTTTTGCCGAGTGATATATTTACTTCACAACGATCTCTTGGCCGATGTACTTGATGTTAGCGTAAAATAGGCATTCACACAAATTCATAAAATAAAATTTGTTTGTTTAATGACAACCTAAAACTCGATTACGTTTAGTTTTCAATAAAAAATTGAAAGCTATAAATGGTTTGACCTATTTGCAACTCGTTAGCATTTAAGAACACATTTCCGGAATTAGGTTAGGTTAAGTTATTGAATATTTTCATAATTGGGTCAGAGAGAGTCTAAAGGTTTTATCTTTTTTTCTATTTTTTTTTAGAATTTTATTTAAAATTTGATTAGAAATATAAAATATAGATGGAATTACAATTTTTAATAGTTTTAAAAGTTTTAAAAAAATGTTGAATTTATTTATATATTCAAAAACAAAATAAAATTTAAACAATATAAAATTAGATTTTGTAATAATTAATTTACCTAAATCAATTGATAGTGAGCAACAAACTAAAAAATAGTGAACAACAAACTAAAAAGACAAAAACAATATTTAGACTAAGCCATTTGATCATGTTACATATCCAAAATACCAACACAGTTGAACAATGACTCCAACCCAGTAATATATAATATTTTCATAATTGGGTAGAGTCTAAAGGTTTTATTTTTTTAATATTTATTTATTTATTTAAAATTTGATTAGAAATATAAAATATAGATGGAATTACAATTTTTAATAGTTTTAAAAAGATGTTGAATTTATTTATATATTTAAATACAAAACAAGATTTAAACAATATAAAATTAGATTTTGTAATAATTAATTTACCTAAATTAATTGATAGTGAGCAACAAACTAAAAAATAGTGAACAACAAACTTAAAAAACATAAACAATATTTAGACTAAGCCATTTGATCATGTTACATATCCAAAATACCAACACAGTTGAATGATGAGTCCAACCCAGTAAAGTTAATAGTAAATCGGCCCTCTCCCACCACAAACATTCATATTAAGCGATCTCACTTTAGAAGAACGTTACTGTTACTCATTTGTAGCCAGATGAGTCTGATTATATGACATAACATGCAACAAAAAACAATCTCTACTTTGGTCTAATTTTGTTTTAAATATGTGGAAAAATTGTTGGATTTGCAGGTTTGAGTGGCTAAGTCTTTATTTATGCGAATCTCGCTGGAACAGAAAATCCCCACCTGGGATTCACTTCAAAGAAAGGGGTGGACAGGACCTAGCATCTACCAGCGTTGTCACTTGGATGCAGAGACAGCGGACCACCTCTTCACACATTGCCAGTTTTAGATTGGGACTAGTTAATTACAAAGGTGGAAAAAAGAGTGGGCCACTGGTGCAACAAATGGCTCACCATTCGAGGCCGCTACACACTTATAAAATCTGTCCTTGAGGGACAACCAATTTACTGGATGGCGCTTACAGCCATTCCCATTTCTATACTAGATAAACTCAGAAAGCTCACCTATAGGTTCCTCTGGTCGGGCAGCAAGGATCAACATAAAATACACCTCTGCAATTGGAAATCGATAGCAAAACCGAAATCAAAAGGCGGTTGGGGGATTAGGAACATTTTCAAATTCAACCAAGCACTAGCTACAACTTCCCTTTGGCGCGCCTTAACTCCTAGTGGCATTTGGAGTGCCATCATAAAGGATAAATATTTACCATACTCTTCTGTTGCTACTTGGCTCCGAGCTGGACTCCCACCTGCTAGAAATACTTCTCGGACTTGGAGAATCATCACTAAATCAACACACTGGATTACTAAGGGCTTTGCTGGAATCCAGGTTCTGACCACACCATAATTGTTGGCAAAGATCGCATCATCGGACTTGGTAATGCATCTATTCTCTCAAATCTCTCATTTAAATAACAAAAATATCTATTTTCTCTTTCAAGCTCGCCAACCCAGTGATCCCGGGACAAAGTCAGCGAATTGGAAACCCAGCTGCGATTTAGAGCTTCATCAGGAATTGGAAATGGAATGAGACAATGACTATATTGAGCTCAAGCGCGCGGACATCATTCTAAATGATTAAGAAGAACATATGTTGTGGGATGAAGGAGACAACACCGACATCATTACTGTCAAAAAAATATATTTTGCAATTGCAAATGCAGCGTGGACCAATAATATCACTGGCTGGCACAATGATTTCTAGAATTGGAATTTCCCACTCAAAATCAAGATTTTTACTTGGCTCACATTGAAAAACAAAATCCCCACCTAGGATTTTCTTCAGAAAAAAGGTTGGACTGGTACAAATATGTGTCAACTCTGCTTTAGGGGCGAAGAGACAGCTGACCATATCTTTACTCAATGCAAGTTCACTCGCCTAGTATGGGACAAAGTAACCCAGGACAACAATTTAAAAATGGATTGGATTGGAAATTCCACCTCTGCTTGCTTAGACCATTGGACTACTTCTGAAAAAATTTACAAAATTCTTCCCCCTTTGGTAAACTGGTATATGTGATTGTCTAGAAACTACAAAATTTTTGAAAACAAGAACCCATCTACTAGTGTTGTAGCTTTTAAAGCCCTAAGACTATTTCAAATCTGGAAATACATGTACCCGGACACAGAAAAAAGAAGAAGATATTAGTCAAGCCTCTCTCCACAAAAGATTTTCAGACAGGGTGGTTTGACAGTGCATCACAACAAAATGGAACATTGAGTGGTGCAGGGGGGGTTGATAAATCTCTGACAAAACTCTACTTACAGGTGGACACTCTACTGTGGCCCAGGCACCAACATAAGGGCATAAATTTTGGGTGTCTGGGAAACCCTTCTCTTGGCTTCCAGGCTTAACATAGATAGTCTACATATGATTAGAGATTCCAAAGTTATCATATACTCGCTGAATCAACAGGGTAAACTTCAAACCATCACACTCTTGGCTTGGAAAGATAGAATCTGATTGCTCAATCGCCATTTCAATAAATTGTCTTTCGCTCACACCTCTCGAGAGTACAACAGGGAAGTGAACCTTTTGTAATATCCCCAAGGGTGAGCCCCAATTGTATTTATGAATTGTAAACATGTTTTGTAGGTTGGTGAGCCGAGTGTTGATAAGTTGGTGGGCTTATGTGTTTATTAGGCCAGAGAGCCTAAATGTTAAAGGCTAGGAGCATGTTTTTGTATATGCAATTATGCAGAACATTAATAAAGATTAAACATCGCTGTGTGCAGATCGACCACGAAGAAAGAGTGATGGGGGGCTAAGCTTCCACAAGGTGGATAAGGGAAAGGGGGCTGAAAGGTTGGAAAGAGGGGCTAAGCTTAGGGGCTTAAGTCCTTGAGAATAATAATTTATTATTATTCCTAAGTTGTGTGAAAGACATGTTTTTATCCTAAGTCTTGGGAGAGGCAACGTGTGCAAAAGGGAACGCATGCAGCTCCAGGAAGACAAGTGTCAACCTGGGCGCATGCAGTTAAAAGATGAAGCGTCAGTTGTGTTGGGGGTCGTTGGTCATTCTTCCCCATCCTCCGTGAATTCCGTTTAGCTCTAGGATCGACCTCTGCATACCCTCACGCATCTCTGGAATAAAAAACCGTGAACCGACTTGAGTTGTTTTACTGTAAAGCCGACACATCGTGGATATGGCCTGAACCATGTTGTGTCTTAGTGTGGACTGTTGTTGTTTTTGGATGTCTATACCCAAATTCTTGTTGTTGTTGTCAGCCGTGAGTTAACCGAATTGTTATTGAGTTAACCTTGCCGGAATTGAGTTGAAACTGGTTGAAGAAGCGGGTTGTTAGGCCCATGGCAAGTTGTCAGGCCCGTGAGAAACTCTCTCCAGGTGAGAGAGTTTGATGGGAAATGGTTTTCTCCCAGAGAGAGTCCAGCACCAACTACAGAGCTCTGAGAATTCCAGATCTGGCCTATTGCCGAGACCTTGAGAGGGAGGTGAAGCAGTCGATGGATTGTGTGACAGTGAAGGTGTATACTCCCGGGTGGAACACGCATGTGGGGAATGAGAGTCCGTGAGTAGTGGACGTAAGAAGGCTCCTGGAGAGAATCCTTCCAGTTGCACTATGCAGTTTCCTGTAACCTCAGCCTAGTCTAGGATTTCCTTACCCTGGGTGGAGCTTAGTCCCAGCTCGGGGGTGAACCACTGCTGAGCGTGATGAGCAGTATGGTCTATGGCTGGGAGGTTCGTGGAAGGTCTGCACATAGTTGGTGGTGTTACTCCAGTTGAAAAGATAAGTTTCATTTCCGTGCTTAATTTATATGTTATGCATGTATGTGATGCTTGAATGTTATCATGTGTTCCGTTGCATGTGGATTTACTGCTAATCTTGTTTGAATCTGAATGGTAACAATAACTCTATGTTATGTGTTTTAATTCGATTAAAATGCATGTTATATATATAAGTGTATATTCCGCAGTGGTAGCATTACCCGGTCTCTGTGGAGGGCCGAGAATGATACTGTTTAGTCTCAGAGCTAAGCAGAGTCTCCGAGTAGCGGCGTTACCATGTTGGTTGACAGTTGGGGATGTTAAAATATGGTATCTGAGCTAAGTAAAGCGCGTGAGTAGTGGCATTGCCTGGCACTGTTGGTGGATGGGAATGTTACAAGATGGTATCAGAGCATGGTTTCAACACTGTGCCTGGATGAGCCATGTTAGTGGAAGTTAAAACAAGAGTTTTAGAAGGAGTTGTTGTTGAAATGGAAAAAACTCAAGTTCTAACCTAAGGTTTCGACGTGGAGCCTAGATGAGCTGGGTAAGTGGTCATTGGACCCAAGGTTTCAAGCAGAAATTGTGTTAAGAGGAACCAATTTTGGACCTCAGAAATATTCCTGAGTGCCAAGAGGTTACCTTGGTTGTGTGACGAAGCTCAGAAGGAGTAGCGGTATCGTAAAACCACAACTTACGTGGTATTTGGCCACAGAGAGAGATCACAACACTGGTGGTGTTGGGACCGTAGGATTTGTTCGAAAGGAAGGGAAATCCTTTACGACCATCAGATCTAGAGAAGGTGTAGAAGGGTTATCTTGGAAGCCCTTCCGACTTCGCGACTTCGGTGAAGTTGATGCAAACTAAGAGAAAGGTGGAAGCCCGAAACTCTGAAGTCCCGAGGAGAGATCTACACCGTAGATCTGGGGAGAAGTCTTACCGTTAGATCAAACCAAGAGAGGAATATAAAGAGGTTCGTAATTTCAGATTTCAGAAGATTGGAAGGAAGCAAGCGTAAGAACTTCCGAAGTCCGAAACTCCGAAGTGATGTGGCATGGTGATGTCACTTGGTTTGACGTGAACACATGGGTTTTGCGCCACATGTTAGTGGGTTTTGAACCCGTAGAAGTTTGAAATGTCGTATTGAACGTGACACGTGTCACTCATCTGACTGAGCCACGTGTCAGCTGCTAGTATTCCACCACGTGGCATTCCATATGAGCATGGTTAGTGGGACCCTAAGGTTACGTAACATAGTTAAAGGACAAAGGACCGACACTGGCATTGATCACGATACATCAAGATCAACGACCAAAAGACATTGCAGGGATCCAAGTTTCAAGGGAGTTATTTCTCCAAGGCGGTTCCGTAATCCAAACCCCAGTTTCACCGAGGGGTTACGTGTCAACGTCAAAAGAATTGCGGGATGAAAGGTGGGTTACTCCAAACCGTCATTGCATGTCCCCACAATTGGAAGAGCACTCAGTGATGTGATGTAATGACGTCAACAAAGGTGATTGGGAATGTTCAGAGATTAACGGTTTGGGATGCGCGGATGTGAAATCCTCCGAAGTCTCGAAGATTCGAAGTTCCAGAACTCAGACACCTAAGGTTCCATAGTGAGTGTCAGCCGTCAAATGTTAGGTAGACGTGGACTGATGATCTTCCTTGCTTCGCAAGTTCAGTAATCCAAAACTCCGAGAGATTGTTGTGTGGTGCTTTGAAAATTTCTGAAGCCTAAGGCCCGAGTAAGCACCTAGTGATCTAGCGTTTGGTCATGGTGGTGATCACATGGATTGGGGACTGAGAGAAAAGGGATAATGCTAAAAAATGATTACAGAACAAAGAAGAGATCAGAAATAAAATGAAATCTGAACATTTTCTTAAATCAGATTGGTTTATGAATGTTGTGGGATTTGTTAAGGAATGATGGCCTGACAAATTTCGGTTGATTGCACGTTGTGTTTGCAGAGTTCAACGAGTGTCAGAAACAAACAGAATTTTCACAGAGCGCTTAGGAGACACTCATAGAGTTGTCGAACACTCTGAAGGAAGACTTGTGCAAGGAGTGCACCAGGCCAACACTTGGATGAAGTGTTGAAAGAGAACCATCTGGAGGCTAGTCAAAGCGCAAGGAATGCACGTAGAGACGAACTTGTTTCAAGTTCGAAATCTCAGGAGGACGAGTGCAGAACGTGCCAGGAGGGCACCGAAAAGTCTTTTGGAAGACATAGAAGGGTAGAATCCCTTGGGAGACTAAGCAATTTTGAGAAGCTCAGAGGAGATAGTGCAAAGGGTGCACAAGAGTCGGACTTATCCCAAGTCTAGAAGCTCAGGAAGGATAGTGTTTTTAGAAACGCAGACGAGGCCCAAATTCAAGGACTTGTAGAAGGATCAAAGGTCTAAGCCTTGACACTTAGAAATTTTCCCATTTCAGGAGAAAGCGAAAGCTCAGGAGGAGGAGCGACAGTTGCGGTCAGATCAACTATAGAGGAAGAGATCTGGCTGTCGAATTTCACGTCCAGACAGAAGGAACACGCACAGAAGGAGATCATATCTTTCCGTCAGATATGAGCGCAAGGACCAACACTCGTTGGATCCCAAGGAAAGTGCACGAGACTTAACTCTTTTAAGGTGCACAGGAGAGTGGACTCACGAAGTCCCGAAATGACAAGATTCGTTGATGTGAAGGAGGACACGCGGTGCCAGATCTAGACTTCGGAAAAGAGGAGGGGGGAAAAGTCCAAAGACCTGGAAAAGATCTCGATCGTTGATCGAGGAGGAAGCTGAAGGACCGTCGATCTAGTTGAGGAGGCCAAAGTCCCGAAGCGAGAGCAAAACCATCGATTGAGGAGGACGCGTTGTAGACGATCTTCCATTTCAGAGAAATCTCTCTGGAAGAAACAAGAGTTTGAGAACTAAAACTCTCGAAGGCCGGACTCGCGGAGAAAATCGTAGCCACACATATGAAGTGACAGGTGTCAGTAGATATTCCACTACGGAAGATAGCTACTAAGGAGGAAGTGAGAGTTGAGAGTTGAAACTGCCGAAGGCCGGAATCAATCATAGTCATTGATTTGGAAGGGAGCTACATGTCGACAGATCGTGGAGATATGAGATCGTGCGTGAAAGGAAAAAAAAAAAAGGTCGTTGAATGGACAGTTGGCCAGAGGAAGGTAAAGAATAGACAACAACCATTGATCGAGAGGTATCGCCAAGGAATTGGAGATCAATGGTCGAGTTGGATTGCGGGGCCAGAACCTGCTCGGATGTTAAAAATCTGAGAGCGGGCTGCAACTTATACCACGGTTTTAATAAAGTGATACATGGCAGCTGGAGGTGAATTGCGGGGCAAAAAGAGGAAAACCATTCTTGCCCATGCCTGCAATCACAGTTTTCCATGAGGTCATAGCCCAGGGCCATATGAAGGAAGGGGGTAATGAAAAAGGAGCTAACGCCTAAAACTCGACATTTCAGAAGCGCACAGACAGAGGACATGGGTATCATAGGACCTACGCCTAAAGGAGAAAAAGGGGCCTGTGTATAATTGTTTTGGGTTCAATCACGAGCCCGAAGAGTCAATTTGACTTAGAATATTGAAATATCCTTTGACCGGGAGGTCAACAGACCCCGCTGAGGTGGGGGCACTGCGTCGAAAGTGCTCAGGGCAGAAATAATCATGCACAGTGATCACAGTGGGAGCACAAGAAGATTCAAGAATCCAGGAAGAATTGTAGACTTCTGGGATCAACAAGGAAAATTTTTATAGGGAGAAAGAAGTTGCTGCAATTTCTGTGGCTACAAGTATGTTACGGCTTGTTGGGTCAGCTAGAGGAAAGAATGCTTGCATGTTTGCAACTGTTGTTGGTGAGGTTGTTGCATAAGGAGGGAAGCAAAAAAAAGTTGAAGTGTTGGTTATAAGTTTGATAAAAGAAGCATGAAAGCTTCTACTACCATCAGACATTCAGGTAGTATAAAATTTATTAATGGCAGTCATGCAGTTATGAGTTTTTATTACTCTTTCTGTATAATTGCTGAAAGAAAATTTAGGTAAGAATTTCCTCAGCCAAAGTTATTTTATAAAATCATATGATTATATTATTGAGTGCATACCACTAGATGTGGTAAAGGCTGGAGGCCTGTATTAATTCAAATCTTTTAGCTTCTGAATGCACACACTGACATAGTAGAATGCCATGTTAATTTGGTTATGGGGTAGTAACCAAATAATTAAAAGATAAGAAATTGTTATAGGAATGAATGCCAGTAAGCTAGTCATGTATGAGACTAGGACATGGTTGGATATGGCAAGGTACAAATATGGAAAGGTTATGAGCCACACAGGTACTAAAAGATTCCTACCTTAAAATGAAACTTGGACTGCAACCTCTTTGCTAACACTAATGAACACCACATAATTATATTCTTGGTGTAGTGTTTGGGTCGAAAAGGAAGACATCCAATTAATTGGGAAGACAATAGGAAGTGTCTGGAGAATGTGTCAACACATTGGCCATAATTCCAACTTATGGATGGTGAGATACATGACTGAGATGAAGAGCATTATGTAATTCAATACAAGGTGCACTGAATAAGAATGCATTGAGAATTGCACTCATGCAGAGTGAGTGATAGAATTGTATACTGAATGCAATGGATGAATGCATTTTGTAAGTACATGCATATATATTATTGCATGGAAATAATTGTTACTAACAACTAAAATGTTGTTAACTCACGAAGTTGAGGACATTTCAGGGAAGTGCTAGACATAGCAACAAAAAAGTTGCAAGTCAAGTAGTCACATGAGCATTGACTACAGGAAATTTTCTTGTTCAAAAAAAGAAGTAATGAACTTACAGATATTACTGTGAAGATGCATATGCATAGAATGACGAGTCATTCTATTTTATTAAATTGTTTGGTAATTGTGATTGAATTGCTAGATGAAGACAATTCTAAGTTCACTGCATATGGTCCTATTGTTACACATTATTTTCGTCATCCCTATGATCGTTAATGATGTAAACCTATCTATTGCCTTTAGAGGGGTCACAGTGGCCTGAATTCCTGAAGAGAGAAGGAAGAAGAACTTTTCCTGA
>ML796062.1:96192-106303 GCA_009831015.1 Picea engelmannii
CTCAAAGATGCCAACTTGATTTGTGTGGCATCATCCTTGATCTGTTGCACACTACAGTATACCTCCATCTGCCTGATCCAGTTGTCAAGTTTTTCTACATTTACTTCACCATCATATATGGGCAACTCAAATTTTACATCAAGTTTTAACAATGGCATTTTATTCTTATGAACATTTTTCTTTCCACTAGATTTAGAACTTGAACTTGAAGAAGTAGAAGGAGAAGAAGGAGGTGTTGATGGAGGTGAAGGAGGAATCTGAGGATGGTCCTCTTCCTCTTCATTTTTTCCTTTTGAAGAATCACCCAAAAATGGTCGCTTCCATTCCAAGTAATCTTCATACAAGACTTTCACCATCTTCGACATAGCAAGGAATGTTTTCCGGAACTCTTTCTCATCTTGAGAAATTCCTTCTTCCGATGCCATCTTCTCGCTGTGAGAAGCGCTTTTTCTCAATCCAATTAATGGATTCTCTGCAACAAGCTCGTCTTCACCACGCTGTAGCTTTTCCCTGGTTAACATGCAAAACTCAAATCCAAACGTCAACTAGCTCTGATACCACTTGATCCACCGGATCTTTTAATGACTTATGGTTGAGTTTTAATTTTGCATGCGTTAATTAACCATTTGAGAAAACTTAGCGAAAGAATGAGGAAAGAAGAGGAATTATGACAGCCATATACATATAAGTAGATCTGAAATGCAATAAAATATAGCAAACCATAACACGCAGATTGATAACGGAGTTCGACACAACTTTGCCTACGTCTCCGGGCCTTTTATATGTGGGGGAGGCTTCTTTATTTCTGCTCAAAAGCTCAAAAGTACATCGTTGAAATGCCAAATGGCTACAAGATTGATCTAGTCATGTTCTTCCAGATCTCTAGAACCATGCAAAGAAAACGACACGCAAAACGGACGTCCGAAACTCCCAGAAATGGTCCGACAGTGTCTCCTCCTCAAAAGCTTCTCTGCCTCAAAATGGCTTTGGCTTGGCTTCTCCTCAGCATAATTCTGCTCTGAATGCCCCTTTCATGGCCTCAAACAAGCCTGGGTTATATATCTGGGAAGTTGGTTTCTCATCTCCAACTTTCTCCAAGAGTTTAGGCTCCAAAACTACCCAATAACTCCCAAAAATGATTAAAAATAGGTTACTTAACCATAAAAAAAAACCCAAATTATAGTTATAAACCCACTTTTTAGTTATAATTGGTTAAAATTAGGGCCTAGCCCCCCGAGCCCTGGGCGCACCCCTTCTGGCATGGTCGTGTGGATTCATATGGCCAAGCGCTAGCCCAAAGGGCTAAGCGCTGGCCCCTCTCCTTTCGACGCTAATTCTGGTTTCTTGGCAATAGTCATATGAGCATTGGCTAACGGTCGTAACCAATCTCTCGCGCGCTAACAATCGGTTGGGCTACATAAAATATATGGCACGGTCATATACCATCCAAACAACCGCGGGCCGGAGCTAAGCCCGGGCCCGACCCCTCGCCAACAGTTACACAATTTAAATTTAAATAAATTTTAAATCGTATACATGTTAAGTCAGAACTAGTGGTCCGTTGGTCGGACGGTCGTTGCGAAGCCGTTATATGTAGGGGAGGTCCGGGGGTTGAACCCCATAGACTCCAATATAATTCTACATAACATCCGAAAACCAATAAAGGGGTGCCACGTGGCAGCCCACGACTGGGCCACGTGGCACCTTAACCACCAACCAAAACATGCCACGTGTCAGTGGTCTATTGGTCCACGTGCCTGCCACTTGTCGAAAGTCGTACTGCCTCATCACCCGCTGCGTCATCCCTGTCGTACCGCTCTGTCATATTGCCACGTCAGCTGCTGACGTCACCCGTGCCACGTGTCACCCTTACAGTGGTGACACGTGTCACCTCGGGATAGGTCCATTCGTATGCCCAAATGTCCAAATATGCATGACACGTGTCATCTCCTGGAGCTGCCACGTGTTACATGTACGGACCTGCCACATCAGCGTACATACATGCCACGTCAGCGTCCGTATGGACTGTACGGACTGCACAGTCAACAATGTTTTTGCCTGTTTGACTTATCGAACAGAACGCGATATCTTCTCCATACATAGTCCGTTTGACAAAGTAAATATACCACCGGAATCAGGAAGACGAGACAGACGCAATGGCATAGGTTTCGTCGCATTCCGAGCACTTTCATTTTTGAGCATTTTTCAAGCCCTATCAGGCTTCTGGATCTGATTTCGGATCATTGTGTCCCCATGAGAGGTTGGAACCTTCCCCCCTATGGATCCAATACTAGCTATGCTCTTTCAGGAGCCAGTACTCAAATGGGTGCTTATCCCACTTATTACACCCCACCCATGTATCTTTCATCCGCCATGTTAGCTCCTTCGAACACTTTTTCCATGACAGGTCCTCAAGTACCCCCAGGTATTTCATATGGGGAGAATCAATTTTATGGTTCAGGATACCCTATTTATGGGACCCCTTCACAAGGGGGAGACATATATCCTCACTCAAATAATACTTATCCTACCTCGGTCTCTTCATATACCTCATTGATGATGCTCGTTCAAACCTCTTCGAACCATTTTGGCATGAACCAACACTTTTTTGGGTTGGAGCAGGGGTACACCAAAATCCTGCCTGGCTTGCAATTTTTCAGAATCAATCTTTCCCTGGACCTTGGAATCAAATGCCACAATCTATTGCCAGCCCAGTCACTGTTAGTCATACTGGTGCTCCATCACCAACCCCTACCAGTCATGTCGGAGATGGGTCGACTTTTTCTACAAACTATGTCGACAGCTTGCCCCCAACCTCTACCAATTATGTTGGGGGAAACATTCTTCTTACCCCAAATCATAGTCATGTCACGTCTCCCACCTCTATTCATCATATAGGAGACAACTCTCTTTCCCCTGCTAGTTACATCGAGAAGCCTAGACGTCTCAGACGTAAACCGAAATTCCTTTGGAAGACTTGCGAAGGAAGTCACCTTACTCGTTTGTGCCCGGTTACTGTCGGGATACCAAAAGCGTGGGGCTCACCCAAAATCCTTTCGGATTCTAAAGCCTCCATGGTTTCTCCTCACACCACTTCTCCTTTGATTGTCTCGATGGTTCCATCGATGCAACTTTCCCCTGACATCACCCCCTTTGTCGAGGGGGAGGTGTCTATTTCCCCCATTACTATACATCCTCTTCAGCCTATAATTGAAGAAGTGGTGACACCAATGCAATCTATGGTCAACCCTACTCTCCCTGAAGAGAATTTTTCACCTTTCAATCATGTCATCAACATTCAAATCCTCCCCCTTCTGAACGAGAGAGATTTATTCTTTCCCAGAACATCCTCCCTCCAAGTCTTGACGAAGTTCCCTTCGATTGGAACGATCTAATGGGTCATCCCATTCCCCCACCTATGTCTTTTCCATTAAGAGACATTATCCAAACCATCACGGAGACTGTAACCTCCGTTAGCACTTTCTCCTCCTCGACTTGGGGAGCCTTGGGTTTTTCCAAGATTTTGTCAGTTATCCATGAGATACTGACTTTCCGCAGAAGACCGAGACAGGAGCCTTGGGATCCCCTTTACATGTTGATTAAGATAGAAAAATGAGTCTTAATTAAGATATTTTCTGACTCATCTAAAAAACCAAAAATATTGTCGAGTTATTTGTACCTTTCACACTCGTTAAAATTGGATTTGAAAGGTCATGAGTCTTAGTTAATCTCTTTTCCGACTCGTTATCAAAAATAGAAAATATTGCTGAGTGAACTTGTCTTTTTCACACTCGTAAATTGGATTTGAAAATACATCTATTTGGCACAAGTTTACCCCTTTTTCACACCAAATAGACTAAAATACATAAGAAAGGAAATGTTTTGGTGTTAAGTTGTGATTGCATCTCATGCCCTCGCTTGCAATATTGAGCCTTTAGTCAGTTCTCGCTTTGCGTTATAAACTGTTACCTAAGCATTTTTTGCATCCTCAACCAAGTAGAGCCTTGTTTATATCCTTCGCAATTTGACACCCTACACCCTAGAGGGAACATCACCCCGAGTGTCCATCTCTCGCATGCATTCCCTTGCATTGAGCATAGATACGTTCCACTGCTGGAACTAGTTTTGCTTACTTGCGACACTCATTCCCTCCTTTGTATCATAGCATTCATTTGTTATGAAAAAACAAAAAAAGACGGGCAGGAAGGGAGTACTATATTGTAATTAGCAGTAGTAGTGTCTCTTTTGAACAAAGCACAAAGTTATTGAGTACTTGTATCATCATAATTTTGGGTTTAGCATGGCCTTAGGAAGTTGACCTAATTAAAGAGTTTTCTCTACCGACTGGTTACTCTTCCAGTCCCTATAGAGAACATTATTGATGCCTCCTGCATCTAATGGTCACATCATTGAGTCCATGCTATCAGAGTCCACCATATGTCTCATGCTCTTGTTCAAAGGAAGTCTATCAACCTGTGTCGGCCACTCCTCAGAAATCTTGACTTTGCATGTCGGCCATACCCTCAGTTTGTCTCAGAATCACATGATACTATGGTTTTATTACGCACCCTGGCCCTACTTTCATCATTGGTAGGTCACCTTGAACCCAACAATCGACACTTCATCATTGGTCGTTGACTAGGTGGTTTCCCTTATATTTGACGACAAGACATCTATTCACACTTTGGGATTCATGTGGTGTCTTGGTTTCCATTAGCCTTATTGGTGGTTTCCTCGCCTTTGTCAGCATTTTTCATCATTGGTTGTTATTGAAAGGGTCTTTTCGTATACCACTTGCACTTGGTACATGCAAAAGACGCATAGGGTCATTGGTTCGTGAACATGTTCTTCGTCCGGTCTCCACCAAATCATGAAGCTCCTGCTTTGTTCCTCGTGTTGACCGATGAGAGATACCTTAATGCTCTCCTTTCAACGGGTCTCTTTCCATCGACTTCAGCTCATTTATTCTGTATATGGGACCTAGAATTTTGTGAGTGCCTTGAGGCTTACAGTCATTAGTGGCAGGCTCTCTCACCATTGACAAATGGGAATACATCAATGTCCCATAATCAATGGATTTCTCAAGTGTTCGACACCAACTCCTTTATTCTCACTTGTAGAAATGTACTCGATGCCTTTATGCCTACTTTCATTATTGGTAGGTTGTCTCACATTTGTTAATAGTATACCTCAATGACCGGTAATCAAACGATGTCTCATCATGTTCGACCTCAACTCCTCTTTTCACATGATGTAGACTTGCACCTTGGCGGATTGTGTAGAAGACTTGAAGTCATCACTATGTGGCCACAACTTTCCTGAGATGTTGTTTCATTTTCATTGGACCAACACCTATTTGACTTCAGTGATCATGGGAGATCAGTTTGTACTCCATGGTATACAAATATCTTCAGATTAATTTTGAGATTGGTTTCACTGGGCCTTGTCCGTGACTATGACAACTTTTGGCATGAAACCACATTTGTATTTTCCTATTCATGGCCATGAACACTTGTTTGGTATATTTTCCACATGGATCTGCATTGTATTCTTGGCAACCATGTATGCAAATTCTGTGCGTAATGTAATAAGCAATTGAGTTCGTCCATTTGGTTCTCTACCACTTCACTTCTGGGTTATTTTAAATGTATTTCGGCCATTACAGATACTCCTCTGATCTCACACATTAGTGGGCATTTGTTATAGCAAGATTTGCCTCAACATAGCTATCTTTCACAAAGGGCCTTTTTCCATTTCCCTATGCAGACTTTTCATCCCTTTTTTGATGAATCTAGAGCCAAAAATATACATTTTTCCACATATACGCTTCCTATCGGTTATGCAAGATGTGTATACGCTTGCTACTCCACTACAACTCGCGTGCATCGGGATTTGTGCCAGAAAATACAAAAATGAGGTAGGGTTTCCATGTCACAACAGAATATCTATGATCCTTGACCTTCCACATACTGGAAATGTTCCAACTAGGCCCTTCAGTTTCGTTCTGAAGGCTATAAAAGAACAATTTCGAGCTATGGAAAAAGAAGGAGAAAACATTCAACTTTGAGAGCAAATTTACTCTGGAGAAATTACATCATATTGAGTCTGCATCCCTTTTTCCCTCAAATCTGAACACAGTGTTCAACCCCCAAGCTCTTTCCCTACTGTTGACAGAACCTCATTGACTCTCTCTTATGAGCTTGCCTTTGGTGGAGGATTGAAGTGGTGGAGGCCCAGTTGGAAGGAACTTGATTTCTTGGTTTCAAACCGTGCTGACACGAAAGTCTGTAATGTTGTCACTTCTGCTGATCAATTATTAATAGAAATACTCCTTTCCCATCCTATTGGTATCTTTCAAATATATGATTATTATCCATGGGAATGTTTGTAATGTTTATTAATGGATTATGCTATCTGATGTGCTAACCCATTTTATATTATCACTGTGTACTTGCTCTGCTTGTTTGTTGAGAACTTCTTATAGGTATAAAGCTTTGGGTCAAAGTGTTCAATGGTGGAACATCATCAAACGATTGGATCAAGGTAGGCCTCTTTATTATCTTTCACATTAGTTCATATAGCATATATTGGAATTGAGTTGATTTCTGCAGTCATATCTGTCTGTTGTGGTTTACCCTTGGCCATAGAGAGTTTTTCCCTCGTAACAATTGCTCCTTTGATATGCAATGTCTCCTCCTTAATGAATACATGTCTTGGTTAGGTCTTTATCTGAGTCATGTCATCATCTTCAGTTTCTATCTTCATATGGTCGGGCTTCCTTCAATGTGATACCTTTTTTTACTAGCTTCCCCTCATCATAAATCACCTTGGGATTTTACGGCTTACCCCTAACCATTACAATGCTCAGGAACCACCACACCAAGTGGTTTCTAGTTGACCAAAAACTTTTCTTACTATTGCATGATGGGGAAATTGATTTACACCGCACACACTCACTTGGGATTTCTTCACTATGAGTTTCATCCTCAAACATTTTTTTCTTCTTCTTTGTACCTGCATAACATTGATTAATGCTCGAACTTTTGCATATTCCTTTTGCACCTATAAACAATTGATCATTTATATCCATATAAAAACAAATCCATCTACCGAGATACATGGGTACCATCCGCTGTACTCGCCATTTCTCTAGGTATCATTTTCACGTACATGGTTAATCAATTCATTAGACTCCTTTAGTCATAACTTGGTCCCAACCAACTCCCACTCTGAGATTACTTAATCTCACATTCCTCCCCTTAATTGAATATCTAACTTCTTCGATCACCATCAAACTTAGATACGAGTACACCTACCACCCTCGTACCTACCTAGTGGTTAATTCCATAGCTTGATGCCACATCCACTCTATGCATAAGAGGGATACATGCTACATGATCACACTAATCCACATATGTCTGACTCAACAGGGCTTACTAAACACCTGGGGAATATATCTTGCCTATGCCTATGGCTAAGCTTTACAAATTTGGACCAAAAACCTCTAGGGTGTCGACTACTACTGATCATGCACCCATTACATCACTTATCATTATAACATTTTATCACAGGTACAAGAAGCATTATTTACTAAATTCCCAAATTATAAATCTGTTACATATAAACCCATGCAATATGTCCAATAAGCCCATTGCATATTATCACTGTACATATCCTAACACAACAGATGCCAAATATTATCCACTTCTATCCAAAAGAATGCACAGGCATTGTATGTCTCTATAAAGAATGCAAACAACGCTCACTCTTAGCATCAAAAAGAAAAATTGACATAACATTCTATGTAAGCACTGCAAGAAGTCTGCCAACTCCAATTTGAAATCACACGTGACTCATACTACCTTTAAAATTTCTTGTGTAAATACCCAGACTAACACTCCAATAAGAAATTTTACTTTCTCCATCACAACACAAGACAAGAACATTATATGTTAAGCACTCCACTACCAAATCCCCTATAATATTTAGTGAAGAAGGGATGACTCAGAGCTTCTCGCGCTTCCAAAAGATCTGACAGATCATACTTAAGAAGGCCTTCCAGCAAGACTATGAGTGCACCAGCAGAGTGGTCTGCATGTTCCATTACTAAATTCCGTAGTCGGGGTAACTTCTTGACAACTCTCATGCTCTCTCTTGAATATGCACCTTTCGGAAAATTTAATCTTGTTCCATGTTGAAAATACTTTGCAGATCATGCATCTGCTTTCCTAATTAGATATTTTATTATTGGGTTAAGCTCACACAATCCGGAAACCTCTTCCCAAGATTCACACCGACAACAGTGCAAACCACGCACTCGAATACCCCACAATTATAGTTGTGCTCATAGAATTGCCTCAGCTCTTGGTCCTCCAAAAAAAGATTCTGAAAGAACTTCTGGGCATTGGCTTCCTTGCTTATAGCATCGCCACTTTGCACAGAGTCCACATCAATAGCCAATACTTCATCATCTTCATCATCCTCTATGGAGGACTCGTCCTCACAACCTCTGGTCAAAAAATCCTTAAAATCCCTAATACCCTTATGTTTCATATTGATATTTGTGAGCTGCATAAGTCATGGCTCTCTCAACAGGGCCTTTATCACTGCGCTCTCGGCTCTTTCAGCACATTCGTGGCTCGATCCTATGCACAACACTATCAGCAGAGTCTCACACCACAGGTAGCACTCACATGATGACAACAACCACGGATTTCTTAACACACCACAATGATTCCTCCTTTAATTAGAAAAATGGCTACAAATTCTGCTCCAACAACGACGCAATGCTCCTCCACTCATATCTGCACCACTGGCCGACTCCTCTCGGGATCCTAGGCCCGGGCGATTCCTGTCAGAATCCTGGGCCCAGACGACTCCTCTTAGGATCCTGGGCCCTCTCGTGAGGCAGTGAGACCCAGATCCAAGCTATGATACCAAATGAAGAGGGAAGAAACAAAGGAACACAGAAAAAATAACACAGAAGAATAACAAAGAAACTAATATTTTCTTCATTATCAAAATGTTTACATCTGCCTCTATTTATAGAGGTCTTGGAAGGATCCCAAAGATCCAAAACATTCACAAAGAGACTAGAGTGTCGGTGGTTAACTCGGTGATGGAATGGTCTGGAGTTTCGGTGGTATTCCCACTTCCAGGTATGCTCGGGTGTTTGAGTTAGGATCTGTCGTATTGTTAAAAGATTTTTATTATGAATTTTTAACTAACATATTAAAATTCTAATTACAGAGAACTTGGTATTGGGATCGTGCCATACAACCATCTCGGGATGGGTTTCTTTACTTCTGGAGCAAAGTCAGTTGAAAATTTAACAAATAATAATGATGATATTTCAAAGGTACCTTTGCGTTAATGTATATTAATTTGTATATTTTAAATTTAGTATTTAAGAAAAAAAATATTGTGTAGAATTAAATTTTATTATAAATATAAGAAAATAATATTAATACTCAAAGCCAGTGCTATAATATTAATTTTCTATTTTCATATGATGCTAACAGGTTCATGGCACAGATCTCATCCAGAACCCGTCCTACATCAATATATGCACATGCCTTTGCAATTCCGGATGATTTTGAGCTTGTTTTTAGTTGAACTTTATAAATCTTTTGGTAAAATAATTAATGTTGGGATATGTAACCTTTTGAAGGGAAATTTTGATAACTTCTTCAACATAATTTATGTATTTTTTTATATCAAACAAAATCAGGTAAATCATATGACAAGGATTGCCCCGCCAGGAAGTGATACCACCATTCTACCCCAAGCAAAATCACAGGCCAGGTAAGATGTACCTACGGATTTTTTTCACAAAATTTTGATTAGAACTTAATCATCTTTTATAACTAACAATGAATCTTCCTTTCTTGGCTAGATTCGAAGCAATAACCATCACTTACGGATTTCAAGGAATAGACCAACTGGAACAGGTCATGATGCAGCCAAGAACGCCAAGTCATGAAAGCCGCATCTTCACGGTAACTACTTATAAATGAGTGTAATTACTATAAAAATAAATTGCAGAAATCTCAAAGCAGAATTAAATGATTATGAAGGAAGACTTATTTTCTATTTCACATGCACAAAATGC
>ML796062.1:106353-145831 GCA_009831015.1 Picea engelmannii
ATAAATAATTTCAATAATAAATTTAATGGAGAAATTAGAAGTGGACCCAACCGTAAAATAAGGAAAGTGGGCCAAGTGACCTAGAAGATGTTTTTAAGGAAGCTACTTGGAGAGTATAAATAAGAGGCAAGGCTCTCTCATTTGAATAACACTTGAGCATATTGAATATATATAGGTGTCTGAGGTAAAGAAATGATATCTAAGACGAAAATCTGAGGAAAGTGAAGAAAAAAAAGCCGAAATGCAAGGAAGGATAAATTCTTTTGATGGTGTTTTCTAAGGTATGTTATTTACAGGTCATCTCACCATTTTCGCTATAAATTTTTTTCTATAATGATTCAGATTCTGAAATTTCTATGCAAGTGAGAAAACATATCCAAGTATCTGTGGTAAAAAATTCATCTTGTGGGTCGTTGTATTTTGGGAGTTACACTTCGTGGAAAATAGGGTTTGTGGTCAGTCCTGAAATTAGTCAAAATCAGGTGTTTCGGGTAAAAACATCATAACTTTTTCATAACAGATCCAAATTTAGTGAGACCAAAATTGTTGGTTAGGGTACATTATGTTGTATGTTTTGAAATATTTTTAGATAATTTCATCAAATATTTTGTGCGGGGAACGCTCTACAAGGTCGTTCTCAAAAATAAGCCAGAATTCAACAAGGTATGTCATTTTTCCTATAACTCCTTTTCTGAGAGGTTCCAAGTAGTGAGACTTGGAGTAATTGCAGAAAACACACTGAAGAACATTGTGTATCAGTTTTAGATATTTATACATTACAAGTTCAAAGTTATGATTACTTCAAGTTAGGGTTGTTGACTAATCCAAAACTAGTCTTGTAAGACTAAAGAAAAGTTTGATGAAAATGCTAGTCTCATGTTGTTAAAGTTAAGGAAGGTTTGCAGGAATGTGATCATATACATCAGGTCTATTACATAGCTACAAATCATATTTGGATGATGAAATTGATGAGGGCTTTTGGTTGAGGTACATGTTGAGTACATGGTTGAGACAAGTAGTTGATGAGTTGGCACATACATGAGGTGTATAGTTGATGATGTTGGTACATATTGATGAGTCATAGTTGATGAGTAGTTGACACATGATTGGTACATACTTGGTACATGGTTGGATGCAATTTTTTATGGTACAGGTTGATTACAGGTTGGTGCATGGTCGATGCACTTGTTTATGGTATAGGTTAATTACAGGTTGGTGCATGGTTGATGCACTTGTTTATGGTACAAGTTAATTACAGGTTGGTGCATGGTTGATGCACTTGTTTATGGTACAGGTTGGTGCATGGTGTAAGTTTTAAACCTACGAAGTAAAGCAATGCATATAGATTCTTAAGCAATATAGAAATTAATCAATGGCTCATACACAGAGTAAACAGAGATTTTATACCGGAAACCCTCAATCAGGAAAACCTTTCTTATTTCATTATATCGAATTTCACCATTCACCATACAATATATACAATGTTTTTAGGTATTCCGTAGATACCAAAACCCTAATACCTTAATCCGGGATTAATTTACAAATCCGTTAAAAATAGCAAAAACCGCCCAAAAAAAAAAATTCAGGACACTGCCTCGGGCTACCACCCGTTGCCGAACGTTGTGCGTAACTAGGGGGGGGCATACCTGCCCCCCCCCTGGGACCCCCCTAGGAAAGTGCCCGGCAGACACGACAGAGCTCTAGGTGAAGGGATCGTCAGACGCAATTGTCGTATCTGACGCACCCACACACACACACATGCAAAGAATATAACACATACCCAACACATGGTTTATGCACTTGTTTATGGTACAGGTTGATTACAGGTTGGTGCATGGTTAATGCACTTGTTTATGGTACAGGTTGATTACAGGTTGAGGTACAGATTGATGCATGGTGATGCATGGTTCAGATTTATTGGTACAGGTTTACAACGGTATATCTCACAGTGATAGTGTGACAGTGGTTCCATCATTCTAATTCTACTTAAGGGTGGCAGGACGGGGCAAGGACATGTGGTTGTAGCCACCTTCCGGTTGTAGCTGGAGAACATTGGGGGTTGTAGCCTCCTTCTAGTTGTATCCAGAGAATTGGGGAGTTGGAGCTTTCCTCAGGTTGTAGCCTGAGAAACTAGGGGGTTGGAGCCTCCTTCCAGTTGCAGCTGGAAAACAAAGGAAGTTGGTGCTTCCAGTGAATGTAATTCTTCAAGACATATAAGAAAAAGATTTTTGTGGTTTTCTCCCGATTTGGGTTTCCACGTAAAACACTAGTGTACTATGTATGTGTATGATTGTTCATTTGTTCATTTCTTATTTACTCTGCAGTTATTGGATAATAATGCTTCATTGATATAACACTTGGATTATATAGTTAAAAGGGATTAAATTGCTCTATTACTGATTCACCCCCCCTCTTAGTAATCCAACCTGAAAATATCATACTTCAGGAGGACTTCACATTTGAAGATCGACGTCACGATGAGATTCACAGGTTGAATTCCATTTTTATAAAATCTACTATAATTAGGTGAATCAGAGTATCTCAAATGATTAAATTTCACCATAATATAACTAAATTTTTCAGGTTCGATGAAGAAGAACGCATAATAATACCCGAGGACAACACACTGACAGAGAACAATGTTAACTATAAATTTAGAGAAGCAACTTCAACAGGATGGGGAGCAAGCTCAAGGACCTAAATCGGTATGAATTCGTTACTTCCCAAACATTTTATTTATTAATTTAATAGAATTTAAAGAAATCGGATTTTACATCAATTGATATATGTTTTTCACCTCGACCTTGGCAACCGGAACCCGATGCAGAAAGCGTTCAACCTCCAGTGGATTGTATGAGTAGGAACAACAAGAAAAGAAAACGACAAAGAAAATCCGTCATTCTTGACGAGGATTTCATGGTCATTCAACCCCAATTTTTTTAAACATGGCTTCACGACACGTCTAATATCATGAAAGATAATAAGCACGGGGTGAATCTTAAAATCAGTATAATTATAATAAATTATTATTCCTTTGGAACTGACAAACAATTATTTTATAGCTTAACACAGATCATTCACGAAAGAAGTTTTTCTTCTTCCTCTTTCAGGCACAGGTGCGGCGTATGAAGAGTACTTTCTTATCCATCACAACCACCATTGAAAAAATGATGTGGTATCCATCCACATCCTTCCTGTTAACGTCAACAAGATGTTTTTCATCTATTTCTTGCTATGAAAACCCTATGCTCGAGCTGTGGAATGAAAACCTCCATGACAAAAAAAAGGATCCCCAAGAGGGGTCCATAAGAAGGAAGTGAAAGTAGGTATTTCACTCAATAGCAATATCATTCATTCAGTTTTTCAATTAAAAAATAAATAAATTTGGTGGTTCATCCAAGCAATTTATAAACAGAAAGAACATCGACATCTTCAATACTTGGAAATATGGAGAAAGAACTAGTTACGTAGACAAACTCTACTAGTGTTTAATGTAGATCCTGTTTTCCTGTTGATTGTTGTAACCTCCTAAGTATATTGGAGTCCTATATTATGATGTAATATGTCTTCATTGAATAATAGATTGTGAGCATAGCCTCACTAGTGTAGTTTCTCCTAATTCTAAGTTGGTATCAGAGCTGTGTTGGAGATCTGAGAGAACCAGCTCCCTGAGGCGAGATCCAAAGTGCAAGATCTCGAATTGTTTTTGTAGAAAGATCACTAGCGCTCCTGCTATCCCATGATATCATAGCAGATCCCAAACTGAAACATATACCATAAGTACTCTTTATGTCATCTACACTCCCTACCCAATCTGAATTGGTAAATCCATGTAGGTGTACGTCACTGTTTGAGGCATATCTCAAACCATAATTTAGCGTCCCATGAAGATATCTCAAAATGTGCTTTGCAACTATCCAATTCTCATGTCTAGGTTCCACCTGGAACTGGCTCAACGTGTTCATAGCAAAGAAAATGTTTGATCGGGTATCAACCAAATACATCAATGAGCCAATCAATTGTCGGTACAAGGATGAGTCTACTGGATCAGAATCAGAGTCTCTCGGCTTCTTCAGATCTTTCATCATGGGAGTTGACATGGATTTGCAATCCATCATCCCAAACTTCTTAAGGATCTTTACAACATACTTCCCTTGCCCTAGGAAGATTTCACCGTGCTTCTACCATACTTCTAGTCCCAAATAGTAATGCATGAGACCAATATCCTTCATATCGAATTCAGAGGCTAGCTCCCTCTTACACTGAATAATTAGAGGCTCTACACCAAGCTCTTCGAGCTTGCTTGAGTCCATACAAGGCCTTCTTTAATCTACATACATGGGTTTCTCTTGGGTGTACCTCAAAACTTTGAGGTTTCTCTATGTATACTTCTTCCTCAATTACTCCATTGAGAAAATAAGTCTTTACATCCATCTGATGTAAACTCCATCCCATGGATGCTGGAAGAGATATGATGGCTTTAATAGAGGTGTATCTGGAAACTGGAGAAAACATCTCATCATAGTCTTCTCCCTCTTGCTGAGAGAACCCTCTAGCCATGAATCTTTCCTTGTATTTATCGATACTCCCATCTACTACATTCTTTATCTTGTAAACCCATTTTGAAGTGACAACATACTTTCCTTCAAGTCTAGGAACAATTTTCCATGCATTGTTTCATGATGGATTGATATAGCTTCCTTCCATTCTTTCTTCTTGACTTCTTCTTCAAAGGTGGAAGGTTTTACATTGAGATGTTCTGGAGAACATGTAGTTTCTTCCTTTGGACCTTCATGTTCTTATTTATCGTTGGAATCCATGGAATCTTCTATAGATTTCCTGAAGGTAATATTTTCATCAAAAATCACATCTCTGTTGATTTCAACCTTTTGTTGACTTAGAACATAGATTTTGTATGCTTTTGATGACTCACTATATCCAAAAAATATGCCCTTCTTTCCTGAATATTCCAACTTCTTTCTTTTGTCCTTGGGAACATGAATATAGACAGGACATCAAAATATTATCATGTGTTCAACACTTGTCTTCTTTTCGGAGAAAGCTTCTTCTGTAGTCATGTTCTTTAATATACGATGAGGACTTCTATGCTGAACATATACGATTTTCATAGCTACTTCTCCCCATAAAAATATGGACAGATTCTAGTCATTCACCATTGCCTTAACATAATATCCAATGGATCGGTTATTTATTTTTTCCACACCATTCTATTGAGGATTATGTGGGACAATTAGCTCCCTCCTAATCCCGACTACTTTACAAAAGGCAGCGAGCTCCTTGGAGGTGTATTCTCCTCCATTATTGAAACTCAAGATATTTATCTTCCGCTTAGTGAGGAGGTTGGCATTGGTCCACACACATCTAAGTGAATGATGTCCAAAAATCCTCTTTCTTTACACACCTCCTTTATAATTGGTACTTGGTGAGATCACTTGCCTCACCACTTGATGGGGTCATCGTCTCCATGTTTTCAACTGTCATTGTAGCTCCTTCTCAGAGTTATCGCCTGTGACCTACTAGGAACAAGAAAAACAAGAGAAAAAGTATTTCCAATGTCATTTTCATAAGAACATATATATAGTAACAAGGATGGTAGTCATCATAGAATTACCAAGGTGACCTTCCCGGGAGCAAAAAAAGAAATATCTCCTAGAGGAGATGTTCGTTCATTTTGAAAACAAGTGAAATAAGCATCTATATCAATAGTACTTACATGCAACCAAGTATACCTAGTAGTAATAGAACCTTTCAAATATTGTTTTCACAACTATAGTGTTGTATTGTAGGAACTATCAAAATTGATATGTGCAAATTGAAACTTAACAATTTGTTCAATTAAACCTAGAACCTAGAGCCTCAACTGCTAGGGAGGGTGCTATTGTTCCTATGAATGTACTGAAACCAAGATCATTGTTTGGAAAAGGTTTCTTGTACATCCCCTGCAAACACAATCATGCTTTGTTGGATGACATCACTTGAAAAGTATATACAAGTGCATACCTTTGAAATTTGAGCATTGTTTGACTTGTCTTCTAATATGAAACTAGACACCATCTTGAAAAGAAGAGGTTAGAAACTGAATAAAAAAGGTTCAATGATTAGAACAAGATAGAAACCCTGAAATTTCAACTTTGACCAAAAAATCAATTTTGACCAAAAGTCAACCTTTGACCTTGACTTTAACTAGTCAACTTTTGACTTTGACTTTGACCAAGAAATCAAAATTGACGTTTTTGTTGGCTGAGGGGAACCAGAGGATGCTTTAGGCTAGGGCGCACTAGAATACCCAAAAATTAGCTCCAACACTTCACTAAAAGTTCCCAAGAATTTATGTTAGGGTTTCATGCAGATGAAAAATCAAAAACCTTAGTTGCAGTTGCAACTAGTGCTATAAAGAGCTTAACAAAGAATTATCAATCTACCTTCCAGTGGTTAGACTATTCTGAAGATAGTGTGGGCACATAACCTGTTAGAATATTCAATGTGCTCATTTTACCATAGACAATATCATTATTCTCACCCAATCGTAGGCACACAACCACCCCCAAGCACCTTAACCTTTGCTAGATATAATGATTTTGGAAAGCCACACTAGAACCAACAAATAAACCCTATCTATAGCAGTAGCATGAGATGGAACAAGAAAACACCATCCAACTGCAGCAAAATCACAAGACAAGGAGAGTGTGCCTTCTCCAAGGGTAGCACACAAGAGAGAGAGAGAGAGTCTCCATAATCACATAACAAGAACAATACTCAATTGCAGCAGTTACAGTTGAAACACCTTCAAGAAATCCACCAATATACTCCAAGATCTCACCAAGAATACCACCAAGAGATACTATAAGGTAGGGCACATATCTTGGGCTAGATAGCGCTAGAGAGAGAGACCAAGAATCACCCCAGAAGATGCACCTTCCTTTCTTGCAGCTACAGCTCCAAACTTTCTCTATACCTTTCTGAGCGAGTGAGTGAAGTGTGTACAAAATGAGCTCAAGAGCCTCTTATTTATAGTCCTTCTTGTCACCTGTTTAGGATGACTTTTGTTTCTGGAGGTTAATACTTTAATATTATTTATTCTACTGAGTTGACTTGTCTTCTAGGGTTTTTACACATATGTTTAGGATTTCTCTTGCTTATAAAGTATTATATTCTAGCCAAAGGTTACACACGGAGGTTAATACCTCCTGTAACTACCATAATATCAACACTAGGTTTAGCACATATTCAATATTTTCTTAACCTTGCTCTGGTATGACTCATATAGAGAAACAAAACAAGCTTTGATACCACTTGTAGAGAAAAATAACACGCACATTAAACCAACCAGTAAAGAGAAGACATAATTAAACATAAAGAAACAATGGCAATCACACAATACACATAGATTTTACCCTAGAAACCCTTAACCGGGAAAACCAACATTTCTTGAGCGACTCTCGCTCCTTGTTGTATTATTCACTCATAGAATAAAGAGTTACATGACTAACCTTCGTCCACACCTAGGACACAATCATCATCCTACTGTCTTGCTTTTACACAAGAACAACCTTTTAGTCAATTCAAATTACATCTACATGACCATTATACATGCTCACAACAATTTTGTGCAACAACACAACAACTAAGTGTTCAACCTTCTATAATATTACATGATTCCATATTTATAGGATGTACTGCATGAAAAACCCTAATTGAAGGCATCCAAAGACAATTACAGATCCATGTAGATGATTGGATACAATCCCACAAATCTTGGGATCAGTCGACCACTAGTCGGCTATGTTGCCATCTATCACTAGTCGGTTGACTTTGATCTATCTGTCAACTATCCAACCATCGACTGTCAACTTAACTTAATTTTCCAATAGAACATCCACCTAGTCGATCCACCTTGACTAGTAAGTCGATTGATTGTGTTTTCACTGTAAATAATATAACAATCCAACATCAAGGAAACAAAGAACCATAATATCAGTACATAAGCTTGAATATGTGTGGAAATGGATTTCTCTAAGGGTTTCTAGTAGAAATAAACTTGATAGGTGAAAACTTATCCTAGTCACAAAAATTGGATTATGAAATTGAATATTTTCACACTAGAGTTTGTTTTGAAACAAGACATTTGATAATACATTGTCTAAAAGGGCCAAGACAAGACATGAAGCACCAATGAAATTCAACTTGGTGGATTGGCACTAAGAAAAAACATTAAATGATCAACAAGGACGAGCTGGATAACTCGGACCTACTCACGAATGAGCCAAAAATGAAATCAAAAGAAATCAGGGACACCCCATCAAAAGAGAAATATGTGGTATTGTTCCCCCAGATTTGGATCAGGGAGAAAAAACATCACTTATCTCGTGAACAAAGGCGATCTAGGTGGACTAGGCAGAAGGAGAGGAGGCACTAGAACATATAGAACCTCAAAGACAAGGAAATCTATGATTGAACGGAGCAACACTAAATTCATCAAAATTAAGGGAAGCTTAGACAACAATAGTAAAGAAGAAAAAAAGCCCTTCAGTGTTAGGGACCTAACCTCCTTAACCCCTCATGTAGGTAGAATAATATATTTCCATGTAATAAAGGTTCACATTAGTTAATAAGGCCTATTTAATAAATTGGTTCAAGTCAATGTAAGAATACCTAATAGAAGCTTCCACTTCTAGAAGGATCTTCCTCTAGAATGAGCTTTAGAAGATAGAATTAGTATAAATAGGAGTAGGAAACCTGAGAAGTTTTGTCTTGAGAATTATTGTAATAGAGTGTTGCTCTGTTGGATGTTTCCCACTCGAAGAGGAAAGTGAACATTGTTTCCTATCAATAAAGGTATTATTTTGGTGTTGTGGTTTCATATATTGTGTTGTTCCACTATTATTCTTTGCAATATTTTTGTTTTTTTCTATTACAATAGATCTAGTACGTAACACATGGTATCAGAGCACTTTCCTTGGAAGAAATTATGGGTAATTTTTTTTTCAAGGGAGCGACGTATTCTGACGTCTTAAAACTACAGTGATAGATCGTTCAGTGCACAAATTCATGGTCATGCAATCATACATGCAAGAAGTGGAAGTGGTGCTTAAGCGCACATTGTCGACCACCCTTGTAACCCCTATTTGTACCCCTTCAAATGGTAGACAACATCTGTATATGGATTGGCCTAGATATCACAAATCCCTCCATAGATAAATTGATTGACCACCTAACTGCTATAGTGCCACTGAGAACAACACTCGGGAAGATACTCTCTAGTACATGGGTAATCAGGTAGTGTGGCTAAGGGTACGATCTAGACTCCTTAGTTGGTTCCCTGAGATATTGGGTCGAGTACTATTGTTCGACCCTGCACATATATTAGAGAGTTATAACACATAGAAAACACTTGTTTGTAGGAACCCTGACAAAAGCGTAACCCTTGGGAGGGAAACAAAAGAAACAAGGAACATGCAAGTTTTATTGGCGCACAACCTTGCCTCCAGCATTTTGGTTGTGAAATTACTACATCTTTTTTCTTGTTAACAATTTGGGCATTTTGACACTACAATATTATTCAGATTAGAGTATAACTCCAAAGGAGTGAAAAAAAATCGGGGGCTTGCTTGCACCCTTATTTGAGACCTATCCCATTGGAATCCTCTTTTCATCCTGATCGTATTTATACCCATCATTTTTCAAACTTTTTTTTTCATGTGGTCCCAACCCCCTTCCCAACACATTTTCTTGGGACCTATACCATTGGACTCCTCTTTTCATCCTAATCATCGTGGTGCCTCTCCATTTTTTCATTTTTTTTATGGACCCACCCACCCTTTTCACACACCTTTCTTTCCCACCTATTCCTATGTTTTTCCCTCACCGTGGCCAACACTCACAACCAAGACCTTGAAAACCGCATCACTACACACATGGAGTCCATAATGGACTACATGAAAGAGGAACTGAAGAAGGAAATCAATTCCCACCTTTCTAGCCAGCTTGCATCCCACCTTGATTCTCAACTTGACTCCTTTGTTGCCAAGGTCCTGGAAAAATTGTTAATTCCTAGAATCCATTCCTCATCTAAACAACCTTCCAACCTCAAAGGTACAACTTCCTCCAATTTTGAGCAGTTCCATTCCCACCCTTTTCATCGTGATCTATCTCTTCCATGAGTGAAGGTGAAAAAAATTGTTGGTTCGGATCCCACTGGTTGGGTCACTCAAATGGAACATTACTTCTCTCTGCATGGAATCATTAATGACTTGTCCAAAATTCATTATGATGTTCTCTATTTGGATCCTAAACATGGAAATGGTGGAAATGGCATCGAAAATCATGCCAATGCTATGTTGCTTGGACACAGTTTTTGGTCGACCTTTGTGAATTCTTATACACCGACACACACTCCCTAGACTGTTTGACCAACTTGAAATAGTCAGGTACCATGGAAGTGTTTATTGTCGCATTTGAGCAATTGTCTTTCAAAACCGAGGGCATGTCTGATACTTTTTTCCAAGAATGCTTTATTAGTGGCCTCAAGGAAGAAATATGATCCCAAGTCCTCGTGACTTACCCCCATACTTGGTTGGAAGCTACTCAACGTGCCAAGGAAACACAACAGGTTGTTTTTTCCCAACACCGCAAACTCTCTTTCCCTACTTGCCTTCGCCCTCCCACTCCTACCCCTCATCCCACACCTCTCAAGATCCAAAAATTGACCAAGGTAGAAATTGTTGAACACCAACTCAAGGGTCTTTGCTATAATTGTGATGAAAAATATTTTTTGGGGCATAGGTGTAAGGAACAAAATTAGTAACATTCAGTGGCACAGTTAGCATCAATAATAAGTTGAGCATGAAATCCAATCTCGACGTGTTCTATATTTGCATTTGTTATGTAAGCAATTTTCAGAAAATTCTCATGCAAGAAGCTTTGAAATGTAGTTTTGGTGGATAAAATATTTCTTAGAAATCTTAATCTTGCAATCTCTAAAGATAACATTTTTTTAATATTGTCAATAGCCTCAGGTACAACCCTTTATATAATACAATTTTTCTATCTCACTTAAAAAATAATAACAGGCATTGGCAATAACTCAAGTGGGTTCTCCCACTTTTCTCTTGTATCTAAAAAATCAAGTTATTCTAATTCTTTGATTTTATATGTAACTCACTTCTCACTCCATCAAACTTCGATAATCAAGTCCAATAATGCACTTAAAAGTAACATCTTCTAAACTTGGTATATTAAACCTACATTCAAGATGAAACGAGCATAAAATTTTCATATGCATATTGCATTTTGAGAACATCCTTTGTATTGGACATACAATTCATATCATATACATCCCTATGGATGGATTCACTATCAAAAGTTCTCTGAAAAATAGATCAAGAGGAATCTCATACTAGATGTATACAAACCCTAGAGTATCACAATAATTTCAACAATGGTATCAAATTATTAGAAAAAAGTGATTAAAATTCCCTCCAACAAGAACTGTAAAACTTTACTAGAAAATGGCCCTTGTAGGGCCACATCTTGCATATTCTCCTGGGGCTCTACTCCTTCAACTTCCATATGGTCCTCATTCACAAATTCAACAATAGCATGGACCTCAGTTGTGCCTTGTTCTAATTATTGGCATTAAGGGCACATAATGGCCCCATTGATCCTTGAGGTTAAGCAAGAACCGCAAATGAATGGCTCCTCTACAAGGAAAATTTTAGGGGCTAAATTTTTCCCATGGCTTAATTTTCCATGCTTTTTCCCAAAAAAAGATTCACCAATTTCCATTTTATCTAAAAATCATTCACATAAATTATATAGGATAAAATTATTTAACCTTACAAATAAATTTTATAAAAACTATATAAAATCCTTAGAAATTTGAATACTTTTACAAAAATATCACCAAACATTTTACAGTTTTCTTATTAAGGACTAATAAGATTCATCAATTTTCTACACATTAAGATCATTTCCATTCTTAAAATTTTCCCTAGTCCTCTGAGGGGATAGAGTAAATAGGAGGAAGGGAAGAAACTAGTTGGGGTGGAAGGACAAGGTGTGGTCCAGGTGGACATCGATAGCCACCCACCTTTTCCAACTGGCTCAAAACAGTTTTCTGGCAATTTTGTCAATTTACTATTTTTAGCAGTTTTTTTACTTCTGGGGCCAATTTGAGGGCCTAAACAAAGTTTTTTCACAATCGAACACCTTCATGATAACTGAAGGATTTAATTGAGCCCCCTAAATGAATCTCCTCATCAATACCTTTCTAACGGGCTATTGTCCACCCTAAATGGAGATAGTATGCAAAAGTTACGACCTCGAGAAGTTAATGTATTAACTTACCCCAACAGGGCCCAGATGAATTTTGGCGCTTCATCTCCTAGGGTTAGGTTTTTGGATGTCTAGGGTTTTCACATTCATATTTATTGTAAAAATGCCTTCAGAGCCTCATTGTACTCACCTTCTTGTGAATGAGCATAGCCATCACATCTCTTCTCAGAGATAAGCTTCCACCATTCTAGAAAGCTTGTTTTTAGTCTACATTTTATAGTTTTCAACATATTTATTATTTAATAAAAGTCAAGTTTTACTTTATCTATGTTATTTTTCACTGTGTCTATATGTTAACATTATAAATCTATGGTTTCATTTATTTCCTCTCATAAATATGGATCAATGGTATCATAGCGGTTTGCTCCTTGTCATTTTTTAATGCATGTCCTCGACGCGGTCAGGGTATAGAGAGTTGGGTCTCGAGCTTGTTTCTCTTGAGGAAAACTACTCTCGCATGTCCAATAAACTGCCCATGGCGGGAGAAAATAAATATGATGGGACAAGAGATCGTTTTAAAATGTTGCTCGAGGAAGCCCTTAAGCGACAAAGGAATGAGATGATGGATAGCTTCGCACAAATCCTTCGACGATTGTCAACAAGCGACGCATACACCTCAACCGGAAGCGCCACCCCTTTCAAGGTACAGATCAATTTTGATATTCCTATATTTTAAGTTCAAATAGATGTGGATGTCATAGATAAATGGTTGAACCTTTGTTGATGCTTGAATTCGTTAGGACCGAAACAACAACCTTACGAGGATGTAAATCCCCCTACGTTTTTATAGAGGTGGTACTCCTCTTTACTTTAATATTTTCTTGGGACTATAGGTCTTTAGAATATGGGACATTGAAGAATTTCGTCGTGGTAATCAAAGAAATATAAATATTGCAAGAAAAATAAAAGAAAAATGTGTTGTTTTCTATTTAGATATATTTCCTGATGAATTACCAAGAACCACACACTTCATACATTTAAAGAAGATAAATAAAATTTCCTCACATCCATCATAGTTAAACTAAATATTTATGATCACATAAAATAAAAATAAGATAATCTGCATTAATAAGAGAACTTTAATAGAGTGGACACATGGGAATCTCAAACAAATATAATGATAGATCAATCTCAAATACTTTATACTCAAAACTCAGAGTTACAAATCACAATCAAGACTAATCCCAAAATATCTCTCTTGAAATTTCTAAWAAATATATAGTCTGTTACATATTCTTTGAAATTGAAAATTTGTTTGTCCTAAGTACTTGGATTGGGGCTCTCGAGGACCATAAAGAAAATATAAACAAGAAATAATCTTATAGAAGGAGGATGATGGACGGTAAAAGAACAACAAGACCTGAAAGGAAGTAAAAGAGAAGTTACCGGACTTAGGTTAAACCTTTCTAGTCAAAGAAGTGGAGTAACTGCATGAAAGAACTGATAAAGAAAGAAAGATTTGATCAGCATAAACTTACTATGATTGTCTCTTGTGTATTTACTTTCTTGTTGGTGTCCTTTTATTTTCAGCATTAATGGTTACAGGAACCGTCTCAACTGTTTCTTGCCCCTCGTTGGTCAATTTTTCGATTGCTTTATTGAACCATTCTTCAATATAATTTTTCATTGGTGCCACATTTATCTCATGAYGGATTTTGATATTGAATAGCTCGCCCTCCAAGTCTCTCAAATCAAGGGAAATACCATGTAGTATTTCCTCAATATTTTGATTCTTCAYGGAATAGTCCAATAGCCAATTGTCTATGTCATCTTCATCATATTCAAGTATACCATAAAACTGTTCAATTGATAACCCTTTAAATATCTCAACTTGTTCATCAAACTGTTGCTTTGTTAGGAACATTGAGTTGAGAATTAATTTCGGTCTTGTACTTCGTTAGTACCTCTGGCTAGGTCTATCTCTGTGAGCCTCTTGAACAGTTCTTCCCTCTTTCATATAGCTTGGTTGCATGCTTGAACAATATTCTATAGTTTTTTAATATTTTTCTTCCAACGCGCATTCAATTGTTTTATCTTACTTGGGGAGGGAAGATCCTCCTCTCTTCTCCTTAGTTCTACCATGTTAGAGACTTTCTTTCCAGAGGTAATACAACATCAATGTAAAAACCTTCTTTGTTCTTCAGATCATCCTACAAATATTCATGGAAGGCATGCACCCTCTAGCCAAAAGAAACAACATTTTTCGAAACCTCCCATGCCTCTGTGATCAATGCCATTATTTTCTTAATATTTCTTTCTACATAGATCCTCGTTGATGTAAGTAGGATTGAATATCATTTCAATTTAACAACGGGTGTGGTGGGTCTGACTATCGACAAAGGACTGAAAAGAAGTGGAAGAGGCATTAAGGCATCTTCCAGTTCCTTGATCCTTTCTTTCAACTTCATGTTTTATGCTTCTAAACCACCAATGGATTCATCCCAAGCATCCACGATTGCTCTGTGAATTCTAGATATTTGGGACAGCCGCATATCTTTTAGGTCAACCTTTGAACGAGATTTTCCTTTCTTATTTTTTATATCACCCTTTTCAATAATAAATTTCTTAGATTCTTTGTCAAAGACAGCGCTTTGGAAAGCGAATGACTCTTCTTCATTGAAGGTCTCATTTTCAATGATATCTAATGATGAATTTTGGTGGGCCAGATTTCTTGGCTGATCAATGGTGGCAAACATTTTCTCAATGTCTTCCTCGAGCTCCATGTCTTCAAGAGAGAATTTGTTGATGTCATTTTCTATGTGATGGTCTTCTTCCTCTTGCACAACGTTCTTCCTCTTCTTTCTTAGAGGGAGCTTGTGTGAGCTCTCAATTTTTCCAGGGGGGGGATTATTTTATCCACCGTCGCTTGAACTATTGTTGGTAACTTTCCTAGTTGGTTGGGTCATTGGAGTATTTCTTCAAGATGTGGTAGTTCTAGGAGTAACAACTGGAGACTAAGAACTCTTCTCACTGGGACCCTTTCCTTTCTTCTTGTAAAACTCATTAGTACTGTGTATTGTTTCCAAGTCGTCGGCATTGTGAGTAGGAGTGCCTAAGTTGTTATCTTCTTCTTCACTCAAAACAATATGAATGAATGAGTTGTTGAATCCTAATGACAACATATGTTCCACGAAAATTCTGTTAGGGTCAAACCCATTTATCGTTTCAACATACTTCATATTTACATTGTGGAAGTGATTCACAAAATCATCAATTTTGCTTATATTCTTGAATATGAAGCCTCCAATTTTCCAAGGCAATTGATTTTTCCGTTTCTCATGGAAAAAGTGCAGCCAGAAGTTATATTGCCTTGCCACTTCAGTAATAAACAATTTATCAAATACATGGTATGGAAGAAAAGAGGGATTTTCTTTGGAACAGAAGATCCTGATAACACTGTGATTTTCCATCTGCTCTAACGTCCCCTTTTTCTCCAAGAACTTATCTTCCTAGTCAGATATCCTGAGGGTATTTTTACCAAACAACAGTCCCTTAAAAAATGAAACGAAATCATTGTAAACTTCGTAAAAATGAAAAGAAATCATGTGTCTCCACAATGCTTGATACCAGAAGGTGACTCGATGAATTTCACAGTTCACCCTCTTAAAAATAGTCAATTTTGGAAATTACCAGTAATACACTATCGCAAACACCAAATAAGAAGCCATAAATAATTTCTTGTCCCTTTTGTAATGTGACAATTGGGAGGAGATTTCAATGGAAATAAGTTTTCCCCAATCAAATATAGATTGATATTTAACTGTAAAATATAAAATATAAAGAATCATGCGGGAAATGGTGGCAATGCTTTCTTGTCCTGTCAGCCTAGTAAACAACCAAGCGATTTCTCGAAAGGGGTTTTTAAACGAGTCGACCTGAATCCTAGTTATGTCTTCTGGGATAGCCGCAAAACTCTCCAAGAACTCGGGAAAGTGGTCCAGGCCATTGTCATGTTTTTTCATAAAATATCTGCAATCCTCTCCTATGAAGGTAAGTGTTGGCTTAGGGAGCTTCAACATCTTACAAAACACTTGCAGTGAAAGAGAGATGGGGGAATGTTCTTGGAGTTGTATGATTCACTCACTCAATACATACTTCTCAACGCACCATGCAACCAGTTCTTTGTAGTTGAATATCTCAGGGACACACCATGCGCAAGCAATTCCGGATGTCCAAATTATATCTTTCTGTGCAGGAGGAGATGAGTAATACGAGTATGCTCTGGATCATTGAAACTTCTGGTCCTCACGAAAAAAAATATTCAAAGTATTGCCACATAAATGTTGTCTAGATGTTTCTACCATATGTTGATGAGAGTGTTCTTTTGACTGGATAATAACTTGAAATGAATCCTTTCGGAGAGATAACAATAATATAACCCTTGGAAAATCGTTCTTTAATGCAATTTAATGGAAAATCTCCTTGAGCCCTTCGCTTATTAATGACGATATTTACGGAGCCTGCATGATCAATTATTAGCATTGAACCATACTAAATTCATATTGGGAAAAGCACGAAGATGGTGGGGACGAATGAGAGCAATTTGAATTTGGATTTTTTTGTGAATCGGCAAACCCGCGGTTGCGAACGATCGAAAATAGGCTAAGTGTTGCACAACAGTTGGTCGGACTTGGATACAAGAGAAATGAGATACTTAGGAGCTTGGTACTTGTGACAAGTTTGACAATCATAATGTAGATCACGGGTCTTTAGGTGCAAAATGGATATTGTGGAACTTGGAAGATGAAAGCTTGAACCTGTGAACCCACAGTTGCAAGAATGGTAGGTATATTATAACAAGGCGGTTGGCCGGAGTCCTGATATGGGAACATGGATGGAGGTGAAGACCTGCAAGTCCGCCAATCCATGAACCCGTCGATTTTTTGAAATACGACTAAGTATGGTAACTAGAAAGGGGAAAGAGAAGGGAGAAAATAAAAGGGGAATGAGGGTAGGTATAGAAGAGGGAAAAGAAATGGAAAAATGAAGTTGGAAAAATAGAAAAGGGAGGGAAATTTCGAAAGTGGGAATTGATATCAACAATTGGCTCCAACTGTGGGATGATAACCTCCTATGAGTTATCAAGAATCCATAATATTTCTAACCATGTGCTTCCAGCCATTGGGCTCTGGAGTCAAAGGTAAGAATATACAAAATGAAAAATAAAATTTATGTACAAGGAAAATGAGAAATATTTAGGTGAAGAAACCTTTCAAATGTTGTTTGTTGATAGGCGGCATTAATCTTTTACCCTTCATATATTTGAGCATGTAGGAATTAAAACCCAGGATCTATGCGACAATGTATGGTCCAATCAAGAGTGCTTCGAACTTTGTATGCATCGATGGTTTCTTGTCTTTTTTCCAGAGTAACACTAGTTCTCCCTTCTGAAAATTATTTACAGTTGCACTTTGGTCAAAATATATTTTGATACTTTGTTGTCTCTGGGAATTTCTATTCAGGGATTTACTTCGTTCATCCTCCAATTTCAGCAACTGGTTGATCCTCCAGATAGGTTAATTGTCTTCTACATCTTCTGTATTAACCACGAAAGTCAAGGCATTGAGTTCAAGGATAATTGCCATTTTTTCTTCTTTCCCATAAACCAATGTATACGGGGACATCCCAGTGTTATCTTTTGGAGTCGTTATGCTTGCCCATAACGCATCAGTTTAACTTCAAATTCCTATTCCTTTGGTTCTTGTTAATAGTTTTCTTCAATATCTCAATGAGTGTCTTATTTGTGGATTCTGCAACACCATTCCCTTGTGGATGATAGTTTAATTATTGCCCCATAATAATTCCATATTCTCCACAGAATTTTGTAAATTTTGAACCAATGAAAATCGAACCATTATCAGTGATAAATTTGTCTAGAACACCAAATATTGACAAAATATTATCTTTTAGGAACTTAATTAAATCTTCAGAATCATCCATTTTTAATGCCATTGCTTATGGCCACTTCATAAAATAATCTGTAGTGGTAAGAATACACACATGCCCCTTGGTTGACTTTGGATTTATTGGCCCGACAACATCAAGTACCCATTGGGAGAATGGTTGTTCTACAATTATAGGTTGTAATGACATTGCATATCTCTTCATTTTCCCTGAAAATTCCTGGCAATATACACACTTCCTTATCATGGCATATGAGTCTTTAAAAATTGATGGCCAATAAAATCTAACTTTTATTATCTTATGGGCGGTGGCCATAGGTGGAAAATGTCCACCACATATTCCTTCATGGAATTCTCTCATTAATTCTTGGGCTTTGTTTTCATCAACACATCTCAGTAATATACCATCATAGTCCCTTCTGAATAGTATATCAGCAATCGACACATATTGATTTTCCTTCATCTTTAATTTTATTGGCTCTTTAGGGTTTATGGTGACTGGAAACTACCCGGACCTCAAATAGAATACAATGTCTCCATAGCATTCTAAATTGGCCAATGGTTCTCCTACTAAAATTGAAATCATTCCATCCATAGAATCACTATTTGTGATGAGCTTACATAAACCTTGTCCTTTGACAACCTTTAAAGGTTTAATTTCAATATCACATTCTAGGATCATTGCCAGCTAGTTAGTCCATTTTCCTCCTCTTAATGGTTGATTCAAAAGCATATTTAGTGGCGAGGACGGAACATAAGAAATGACATGGGAATTTAGTATGTACGTCTGAAAGTGTGCCACTGCTTTAACAAGAGCCATGGCTTGTTTTTCTAGTTCTGAATACCTCAATTCATAATCATGGAGGCTTTTTCTCATGAAACTTATTGGGAGTTCTTCACCCTTGGTATTCCTCTGAGTAAGAACAGATGCAAAAATTGTTTATGTAGCAAACAAATAGATGATGAAATCCCTTTGAAAATATGGGCTAATGAGGACTGGAGATGTGGTGATTTCCCTTTTGATATTATTGAACTCTTCTTGTCTATGCGTTGTCCATTCAAACCTTTTCTCCTTCTTCAACAATAAATTGATTGGATTCACAATACTTGCATAGTCAGACACATATCTTCGCACAAAATTGATCTTGCCAAAAAATGATTAAACTCCTTTCTTAGATGATGGGGGGTTGATTTCATTTATAGATTTAACTCTTACTGGATCTATATAAATCCCTTCCTTGCAAACAATCTGACCCAATAGTTTTCCTTGAGTTACAACGAATAAACATTTCTTTGGATACACCATATAATCTGCATCTATCAAAAACATTTCTCAAGTGATGAATGTGATCACCCCTTGTTTTTTAATGTACTATCAAGTCACCTTGATATTCTGCCATGAATTTTCCTATCAACCCATTAAAGGCATGATCCATGGCCCTCTAAAATGTGGCTCTTGCATTCTTCAAACCAAAGGGGATTATAACATATGCATATGTCTCCCAAGGTGTTATGAACGTTGTCTTTTCTCTGTCTTCCTCGACAACCAAGACTTGGTGATATCTAGAAAAACCATCCAACATCTACATACAAGCTGATCATGTGACTTGTTGGAGAAGAAATTCCATGTTAGGTAAAAGATAGTTATCATTTACGCTTTCTTTGTTAAGATCCCTGAAATCCACACACATCCGGATTTCCCCAGTCTTTTTTCATACTATCACGGGGTTTGAAAGCCAATCGGAATGTCTGATGGGATATATTATTCCAACCTTCTTTAATTTCTCCAATTCAACCTTTACTAGAGTTTTCAATTTGGGGTTCATCATACTTATTTTTTGCTTGGCAGGCTTTGTTTGTTCTCTCAAATGAATGATATGTTGGAATATTGTGTTATCATAAGATTTCAAATCATAATAGGTCCATGTGAACACATCAAGATATTTTTTAAACAATGAAACATATTGATCAACTTCCTCAATGCTGCAATCAACTCCCAAGTTGACATATTTTGGGGAACTGTCAGTTCCAATATTGACCTTTCTTGTTTCTTGTACCTTTGGAAGTGAAATTTCTTCCAGGAGATTCTTAGCATAATCATATTTCGTAGAAAGAGACTCATATTGAATAAAAACTTTCGGGACAACAAACATGTGATTTTATTTATCATCCTCATCGTTCAACAAAAACATTTCCAACTGTTCATCATTCTCAAACACTTGCAAATATTCCACATTATCAGGTACGAAAGGTCAAAATACTCTTTCTACTTGAAAATATGTTTTTCTTTGTATATCATCTGGGTTTGACAATGAGGCCGCCAAGGTCAATGAATCTGCCTTCTGATTCTTGTCCCTTGGAATGAAAGAAATATTGAAATAGATGAAAGATTCGATCAATTCGTTAACTCTTTTGAAATATAATTTGAGTTTTTCCTTCTTGATTTTATACCTCTTGGTAACTTGATTAATTACTAACTCAGAGTCGGCAGTCACAATTAGATGTTACATCTTCATTTCTTGTGCAAGAATCATCCCCTAAATCAAAGCTTCATATTCTCCGTCATTATTAGTACATGCAAATTTAATTCTGATAGCATGTGGATGCATAATCTTTCCTGGACTTACAAGGACAATTCCAACTCCACTCCCAGAGCTTGAACAAGCTCAATTGAATGGCATCCTCCAATAACCTTCAAAAAGATGCTCTTGATTCTCCATACCTTGAACTTTCTCTAGGATTTCACTAATTTCCATATCTAGGATAGCATAATTTCTAATCATGGAATCTGTATAATCTTCCATTAAATAATTATCCTTATTTTTGAAAGAGAAGGGTTTCCTGGGTTCACATGGCACCTTAATCATTTCTCCTTCTTTGCCTGGCAGCATCATGCAACTTCCATCGTTCATTATATATCCCCTGATCATGGATGAATAATCTCTTCCCAGAACAACTCCATATGTCGAAGGAAGGTCTACCACAATAATATTGAAAACCATAATAATATGGGGGGCCATTGTGATTCAAGCATAAAAGTCCTTGATTTCTCCATAAGCTGGCACTTTTCTAGAATCAATTGCATATATACTTTCACCAATCTCGTAATATTTGGTACATTAAATTCCCAATGCCTCCATGACCGCTAGTGGCATAATATTATTGGTCACGCCAGTGCCAACTAAACAATTGTGAAGTGCAATATCATGATTTTAAATTGAAATATAAAAGGGAGGAATTTTACCTCTCAACTTGGTGGTTAATTGGTTCTGGCTTTGTTTCAGACTGGTAATAACAACTTCTTCTTTTTCAGACGGATCATCCAATAATCTAAAAAAAAATTCCCTTTGTTGTGGAATCTTCACCACTTTTGTAAAAGGCAGAGTTATCCTTAATTTACTTAAGTCTTCTACAACATTGTATGTCATCTGAGTGGAGTTTGACATCAGGTGTTGCTTTTTATTTCCAACGCTATCCGTCGTTTTCACATTTTCTCTTTTCTCATTTGTTTTTTCTTTATCTTTTTGGTTTTCCTTTTCAGAATCATTTTTATTCTTGGATCTATTTACAAACCCTCTTGTCTGGGTGATGTTTTCTTGCAAGTTAGGGTTGTTGTTGCCTTCTTAAAATATATACATGGACGTCTCGCATCCGTCCATCTATATACTTTCATAACTTTCATCAGGTTAATAATAGTTCTCTTGCTCAACCATTTTCTCATCATATACATCATCCAAAACAACTGCATTGGGAGTAGGCTTCCTGGGAACACTTGGTATTTGTGGATTATCCATCTTTTCAAACCTCACTCAGTTTTCTTGGGGAGGATTTCTTCTTTTCTCTGAGACTGGAATTCTTGGATTTGCCACATAACTACCCCCCTTTCTTAGTCTAGTTATCTCGTTTTGCATTTTCTTGATAGTTCTATTCATTTGTGCAATTTCAATTCTTTGCTTGGTTTCTTGTGCCGCAATAGGGTGTACCTTCACATCTGTTATGGTTCCCTTGAAAAATCCTCCTCCAATTGTTTGGTTTTGAGTCAGTCGTGGTTTAAATTCTTCATTCTTTCTTGAAATAGGGGCTCCTTTATTATCAATACTTAATCCTCCCAGCTGCCTTTGTACTTTTCCTAGTATAATGTCGGGGTCGACACCCATTTCAATCATAATTTTTTCCATCTCAGTGGATTTATTCATTTCTTCCTCCAAAGTATCCATATGGGATGTTCTGATATCATATTTCCCATTCAATGGAATTGCATTCTTATAACAACCGAGTATAACTGGGTCATTAGGTATTTTATCTTCTGGAATCTTACTCAAGGTTTTATTGAACTTGAGATTAAAATTTTGTATTATTTCATTCTTCCTCAAACCAATTTGGGTGAAATCAGTGAGAAGGGTATGAAAAAAAATGGAGGGGTGAACATAGTCAAGAACATGGCTTCAAGGTCATTAAATAAGATAATTGATCTACTGGGTAATGTCATATACCATTCATACGCTCTTCTTGATAAGGTTTAAAGAAATAACCTTACCATCACATCGTCATACTCAACACGATGAAAATAAAAAACATCAAGAAATAATTGAAGGTGCCTCTTTGCATCAATTGTTCTGTCTCCATAAAATTCTTTCAGGGTACCCTTAGGAAGAACATGGAGGTCATGTTGCTTGCCTAGAAGATTTAAAGGGGAATCTCTTATTCTTCTTCACTTTTATTGATATCTTGCAGGGCCTCTTCCACCTCCTTGTCGATCTTCATGAGGTTCTTCTCATGGTTGTTCATTTCTTTCTGCCATATTTGGAGAGTTTCCAGGAATACGATTTTCACTTCTTAAAATACAGAGTTGCTTTCTTTTTCTTGTGGTAATGGGTCCTTTGTATTTGTCCAGCTTCAGTCCTGACCTTGTCCTTGTGTTGCTCTATCTAGCATTTGGTTTCTTCGGTCTTGTCATTCATCTCTCCTCTGTCTTCAGAGGATTTCTCTTTCTTATTCTCGGACTAAGATCTTCCAATACCTTCCTAATTCTTCTTGGGTCTCGGTTGTCGTTATTACCAGATTATATAGTTGATGTAATATGCTTCATTGATTATTCAATCCAATTTCCAGGTGGGGTTGATCATCCAAGGGTAGAGTCATATATTTTTCAAAACAATACTAGACCAGATTCCAAATTGTTGTTCATTCCCCAGTATGGTTGCTAAAAATGTTGACGCTTGAATCTGTTAGGACTAAAACAACAACCTCACGAGAATGTAAATCCCCCTACGTTTTTATATAGGTGGTACTCCTCTTTAATTTAATATTTTCTTGGGACTATAGGTCTTCAGAATATGGGTGATTTAGGTGGATATTGGTGGCCACCCACCTTTTCCAACTGGCTCAAAACAATTTTCTGGCAATTTTGGTAATTTACTATTTTTAACAGTTTTTTGGGTCCTGAAACTTCCAGAGTCGTTTTGAGGCCCTAAATGACATTTTTTGGGAAAACGGGGAGCAACATGTAAAAGTTCCTTCATGTTTCTCACACAAAAGTTGTAGTCCTCGGATAGATATTTCTAGCGAGGTATTGAGCACGTCAAACTAAGATCGTATGCAAAAGTTACGACCACGGGAAGTTGATGTACTGACTTACCCAAACGGGGCTCACATGACTTTTGGCGCTTCATCTCCTAGGGTTTGGTTTTTGGATGTCTAGGGTTTTTGACATTCCTATTTGTTGTAAAAATTCCTTTAGAGCCTCATTGTAACCATCTTCTTGCGAATTAGCACAACCATCACATCTCTTCTCAGAGATAAGCTGCCACCATTCCAGGAAGCTTGTTATCCGCTGCATTTTACAGTTCCAACTTATTTACTTATTGAATAAAAAACCAGTTTTATTGTATCTCTGTTATTTTGTGTTAAGCACCTGTTAATAATCTGTATTCATTTCATTCTACTCATAAAATCCGGATCAGTGGTATCAGAGCGGTCTTTTCCTTGGCGTCTTAATGCATGTCCCCAATGAGGTCGGAGTACAAAGAGTTGGGTCTTGAGCTTGTTTCTCTTGAGGAAAAAATCTCTCGCACGCCCAAGAGACCTCTCATGGCAGGAGAAACGAAAGATGACGGGACAGGAGATCCTTTCAAAATGTTTCTTGAGGAATCCTTCACGCAACAAAGGAACGAGATGATGGATAGTTTCGCGCAAATCCTTCGATGACTACCAACGGGTGACGCATCTTCTTCGAGCGGAGGTGTCGCCCCCTTCAAGGTACAAATAAACTTTGATATTCCTATATTTGAAGGTCAGATAGACTCAGATGTTGCACACAAGTGGTTGAATCTATTAGAAGGGCATTTTTATGCCCATAACTTTTTGAATAGAGAAAATAATACTTTTGTGCTCCTCAAAGTCGTTCCCCATGTCAAAGATTGGTGGGAAACTTTATGTGAGCAAAAGGAAACAGAGGAACCCTCATTATTTACAGTCATGGCCACCTAGTAATCCTTCAGGGATGCTATTAAGGAGCAATACTACCCTATCGGAAGTTATGACGATTTGTATACCAAATGGACCACACTGCAGCAAGAAAGAGACCAAGAAGTTCCAGATTTCACAAATATCTTCCATACCTTGCACATGAAGTCGGGGTTAAAAGATTCAGAGAGACATCTGGTGCTCAAGTATCGTGGTGCTCTGCATAGATACATCTGGACCGAAATGGAATTTATGGACATCTCATCCTTGGGTGCAGCCTACCGATATGCCATCAAAATCGAGAAGAAGCTCAAACAAAAGACGCGGCAATTTGGGCTTGGGAACCCCTCACAACAAAAGCTAGGAAAGGGTAGCCCCAATCCACAGAACAAAGGACAGAGAAAATATGGACAATATCAGAACAACCAGTCCAAGCCACAAGCAAAGAAGGACACTGGAAAGACAAAGAAAGATACCAGGAAGTGGTGTGACTTCCATAAGAGCCCTTGGCATAACACTGTTGATTGTTGCTCAAAGCAGTGGTTGGTGGCCGAAGTGAAAGCCTCTGAATTAGATGTGGGTTATGAATCCGAGTCAGAACTAGAAAGGGGAAGATAGATCATTGACACGGAATCCAGTGCCACCGTTGCTACCACCAAGCTCCAACCTGGTGAACTAGACGAGCCATAAGAAGGAGAGTGCCTCTTCCATTCATATATGTGGGTAAAAGGAACCCCATTGCACTTCATCATTGATAGCAGTAGCCAGAAGAACCTCATCTCAACATAGTTCGTCAAGTGGCTAGCCCTATCGACAACATTCCACCCATAAACCTACACCATTTGATGGCTCCGCCAAGGAAGCGATCTCCACGTCAGCCAACAGTGTCAACTGTCGTATGGCATCAAGCCCTTCAAAGACAAGGTATTGTGTGATGTTTCTCCTCTTGAAGTTTGTGATGTTCTTTTGGGACAACCTTATTTATGGAAATGTCATGTTGTATATGAGTCTAGGCCTTGTAGTTTTATTATTACTTTGAACAGGAAATTGTACAGGATACCTGAGGCAGTCCCACCTAGTGCTATTTTCTTGATCTTTGCTAAGCAATGAAGGAAGGTCATCTCTTAGATGGGGAAGTTTATCTTCTTCATGTTTCTCTCTAAGAATGAGAAAAAGATGACAACCACATCCAAGGTCTCTGCGGTCGACCTCTCTACACAACAAAAGCAAGTAGATAAGATCGTGGAAGAATACTCGGATATCTTCTCCTCACTTACCGGGGTACCTCTGCACTGCCAGGTCAAGAACTCCATCAATTTGATCCTCGACACATCGATGTCCCATGGGCCAGTCTATCGTCACTCTCTGTTAGAGAATGAGGAGATCAAGCGACATATCCAAGAACTGCTCCACAAGGGGCACATTCATCCCATCTCATCACCTTGCGGAATCCCAATCATGCTGGTACAGAAGAAAGATGGAACATGGCGACTCTCCATTGATTACCAGGCTCTAAATAAAATCACAATCAAAAACTAGTACCCGATTCCCTTAATCGACGACCTCCTTGTTCAACTCATGGGGGCCAAATACTTCAGTAAGATTGATCTGAAGTCTGGCTACCACCGGGTCTCGATAAAACAAACAGATGTATGGAAGACCGCCTTCAAGTCAAAGGAAGGCCTTTTTGAATGGTTGGTCATGCCCTTTGGTTTGATAAATGCTCCAGACACTTTCATGAGGATGATGGACGATATCATGCGATCATTCACCAATATTTTTTTAGTGGTGTATCTGGATGAAATTCTCATTTACAACAAGACTTGGGTCGAACACTTGCAGCATATTCAGCAGGTTTTGCACACCTTGCGGTAGCACAAGCTATACGCCAACTTGGAAAAATGCTCCTTCGACATGGATAGGGTCCATTACCTAGGCTACATCATTGATCTGCATGGCGTACATGTCGATCCATCCAAGATCCAAGTCATTCATGACTGGCTAGCCCCAACCACACTCACTGAGCTTCGGATCTTCTTAGGCCTTGCCAATTTCTACCGCATGTTTGTGTTGGGATTCTCCCATATTGCATGAGCCCTCATCCAAATAAACAGGAGTGGTGGTAAGGCTAAATTTGCATGGGTTCGATCCCAATAACAAGTGTTTGATTATTTGAAGCAACACTTGTGCTCAACCCCAGTAATTTCACTACCATACCTGTAACAACCCTTTGAGATCAAGACAAATGCTTCAGACTATGTTGTGGGCGTCATCCTCACTTAGCACGACCACCCCATGGCCCATCATAGTGAAACACTATCAGATGTTGTCCGTAAGTACCCTACTTATGACAAACAAATGTAATCCATTGTGCAATCCTGCCGCCAGTGGAGACATTACATTCTTGGGAAAGAGACAGTCATCCAAATTGATCATAAGCCACTGCAATTCATGCAGACACAAGGAAAATTGCAGAATGAACACCATCAAAAGTGGTGCACATAATTGCAGTAGTTCCACCTCAATATCAAGAATAAAACAGGAAGCACCAACCATGTCGTTGATTGCCTTAGCAGACCACCAGTCGCGACACTCACCACGGTGCTAGACTATTGCGACCATGAGACCTCTGGATGGCCCCAACTCTATGAGACAGACCTGGACTTCACCACCACCTACCAAATGTTGGGTGAAATGCAGTTGTCGATAATTTCCATCTTCGGGATGGGTTGTTGTGTCGTCTGGGCCATATCTGTGTTCCATCAAGCGAGCGAGTGAAGCTGATTTGGCAATTCCACTACATTCGGGTGGCAAGACACTTCAGCATTGAAAATACAGTGGCGATGTTGTAGAAACATTTCTACTGGCCAAAATTTCGACTGGAGGTCAACAAGTATATCAGGTCCTGCACTGCCTACGCTATTGCCAAACCGACCACTAAGAAACAGGGCATGTACACCCCTCTTCCTACTCCTGACAGGCCATGGGAATCCATCTCAATGGACTACATGTCGGGCCTCCTGTCCACCAAGCGGGGAAATGACTGTGTTTTTGTGGTTGTTGATCACTTTTCTAAAATGGCGATTATGGTTGCCTGGAAGAAGAGCATCACAGCAGAGGCCACTGCCAATCTCTTCTTTGAACGATTCTGGGTACATTTTGGAATCCCACAAACCATTGTCTCAGATCAAGACAATCGATTTCTCAGCAGATTTTGTTCGAGCCTCTGGTCACTGCTGGACACCAAGCTCACCAAATCCACGACCTTCCACCCCCAGACAAATGGCCAAACCGAGGTCGTAAATCGAATGATTGTGCATATCCTTCGCATGTATAATTCCAAGAACCCTTGCACATGGGATGATATCCTTCCCTATGTCCATCATAGTGACAACAGAGCCCTACATAGCTCAACTGGCCAGAGCCCCTTTCAGGTGGGGTTGGGATTCCAACCATTGGGTCTCATAAATGTCGCACTTCCCCTTGCAGTCACCTCAATCGGATCATCTCTTGCTCCAACTGAAGCTAACAAAGCCAGTTGGTTCATTGAGCGGATCCAACACATCCTCCAATAGGTTTAGGATATCTTATAGAAGTCCAATGATAAGTACAAGCAGCGCCATGATCAACATCGAGTGCTACATAAGTTTCAGGTGGGCGACAAAGTTTGGTTGCACTTGCAGAAAGAACACCTTACAGGATCCCATCCTACTCCATTATGGGTTGTACACCATCACCAAGGTCATGGGGGATAATTCTTTTGAGCTCAACATTCCTCCTTTCCTTGGCCTGCACCCAATGTTCAACGTGGATCTCCTTCACCCTTATTTCCCACCATTATTGGACACCTCAGAAGTAGCAGAACAACTGACACCAATAGAGATCAACCCCGACTGCATACAATAGGAATCCAGTGATCATATTGTGGACACATAGATCAAGGGAACTCAACAACAAAGGATCCAACTTTATTGAGTCGTCAAAGCATGGCAGCTCTTGCACCAAGGCAAGTGGCTCACTCGGGGCCAAATTCAACAGAAATTTCCTCATCTAATGGGGGAAATCAACACAATGGAGACCATTGCTTCCTAAGGAGGGAGAATCGATTTAGGTGGATATCGGTGGCCACCCACCTTTTCCAACTGGCTCAAAATAATTTTCTAGCAATTTTGGTAATTTACTATTTTTAGCAGTTTTTCAGGTCCTGAAACTTCCAAAGTCGTTTTGAGGCCCTAAACGACATTTTTTGGGAAAACAGGAAGAAACATGGAAGTTCTTTCGATGTTGCTCACACAAAAGTTGTATTCCTCAGATAGACCTTTCTAACGAGGTATTGAGTGCGTCAAACGGAGATCGTATGCAAAAATTACGACCCCGGGAAGTTGATGTATTGACTTACCCAAACGGGGCCCACATGACTTTAGTGCTTCATCTCCTAGGGTTAGGTTTTTGGATTTCTAGGGTTTTTAACATTCTTTTTTATTGTAAAAAGGTCCTCAGAGCCTCATTGTAACCATCTTCTTGCAAATGAGCGCAGTCGTCACATCTCTTCTCAGAGATAAGCCGCCACCATTCCAACAATCTTGTTTTCTGTTGCATTTTACAGTTTGAGCTTATTTACTTATTGAATAGAAAACCAGTTTTACTGTATCTATGTTATTTTGTGTTAAGCACATGTTAATAATCTATAKTCATTTCGTTATGCTCATAAAATAYRGATCAATGGGACTTTGTAGAAGTTTGTCATGGTAATCAAWGAAATATAAAGATTGCAAGAAAAATAAAAGGAAAATGTTTTGTTTTCTATTCAGAGAAATTTCCTGAGAAATGACTAGGMACCGTACATTTCATACATTTAAAGCAGATAAGCAAAATTTTCTCATATCCATCATAGTTAAACTAAATATTTGTGATCACARAAAATAAAAATAAGATGATCTGCATGCATAAGAGAACTTTAACAAAGTGTACACATGGGAAGCTCAAAGAAATATAATGATAGATCAATCTCAAATACTTTATACTCAAAACTCATAGTTACAAAGCACAGTCAAAACTGATCYCGAAATAGCTYTCTTGAAATTTCTAAAAAATATATAGTCTGTTACATATTCTTCGAAATTTAAAATMTGTTTGTCCTAAGGACTAGGATTGGGGCTCCCRCGGACCATAAAGAAAATATAAACAAKAAATAAGCTTGAATAAGGAGGATGATGGGCGATAAAATAATAGCAAGACCTGGAAGGAAGAAAAAGAGAAGTTATCATACTTCGGTTAAACCTTTCTAGTCAAAGAAGCAGAGTAACTGAATGAAAGAACTGATAAAGAAAGAAATATGTGATCATCATAAACTTACTATGATGGTGTCTCATGTCTTTACTTTCTTGCTGGTGTCCTTTAATTGTCTTCATTAACGGTTACAAGAACCATCTCAACTATTTATTTCCCCTCGTTGGTCAATTTTTTGATTTCTTTCTTGAACCATTCTTCAATATAATTTTTCATTAGTGCCACGTTTATCTCATGAAAGATTTTGATATAGAATATCTCGCCCTCCAAGTCTCTCAAATAAAGGGAAATACCATGTAGTGCTTCCTGAATATCCTTATTCTTCATGGAATAGTCCACTAGCCAATTGTCTATCTCATCTTCATCATATTCAAGTATACCATAAAAAATTTCAATTGATAACTCTATAAATATCTCAACTTGTTCATCAAATTGTTTCTTTGTTAGGAACATTGAGTTGAGAATTAATTTGGGGTCTTGTACTTCATTAGTACCTATGGAAAGGTCTATCTATGTGAGCCTCTTGGACATTTCTTCCCTCTTTGGTACAACTTGGTTGCATGATTGAACAATATTATTCAAATTTTTAATATTTTCCTTCCATCATGCGTTCAATTGTTTTATCCTACTTGGGGAGGGAAGATCCTCCTCTCTTCTCCTTAGTTTCATAATGTTAGAGACTTTGTCTCCAAAGGGTAATACAACATCAATGTAAAAACCTTCTTCATTCTTCAGATCATCCTACAAATATTCATGGAAGGCATGTGCCCTCGAGCCAAAAAATTCAATGTTTTTTTAAACCTCCCATGCATCTGTGATCAATGCCATTCTTTTCTTAATATTTCTTTCTACATATCTTCTAGTTACTATAAGTAGGCTTGAAGATCCTTTCAATTTAATAGTGGGTGTGGTGGGTATGACTATTGACAAAGGACTGGCAAGAAGTGGCAGAGGCATTAAGGCATCTTCCAGTTCCTTGATCCTTTCTTTCAACTTTGTGTTTTCTGCTTCTAAACCACCAATGGAATCATCAAGAGAATCCCTAGTTTCTCTATGAATTCTAGATATTTGGGATAGCCGCATATCTTTTAGGTCAACCTCTGAACGAGATTTTCCTTTCTTATTTTTCATATCACCCTTTTCAATAATAAATTTCTTAGATTCTTTGTCAAAGACAATGCTCTGGAAAGAGAATGACTCTTTTTCATTGAAGGTCTCATTTTCAATGATCTCTAATGATAATTTTTTATGGGCCAAATTTCCTGGTTGATCAATGTTGGGAAACATTTTCTCGATGTCCGCCTCGAGCTCCATGTCGTCAAGAGAGAATTGGTTGATGTCATTTTCTATGCGATGGTCTTCTTCCTCTTGCACAACGTTCTTCCTCAATTTTTCCCGTGGGGGGATTCTTTTATCCTCCACCGCTTGAACTATTGTTGGTAACTTTCCTAGTTGGTTGGGTCATTGGAGCATTTCTCTGAGATGCGGTAGTTTTAGGAGTAACAACTGGAGACTGTGCGCTCTTATCACTAGGACCCTTTCCTTTGTGCTTGTAAAACTCATTAGTATTAAGTATTTTTTCCAACTTTCCAACATTGTGAGTAGGATCACCTAAGTTGTTATCTCTTTATTTACTCAAAATAGTATGAATGAATGAGTTGTTGAATCTTACTAACAACATATGTTCCACGAAAATTATGTTAGGGTCAAACCCCTTTATCTTTTTAGCATACTTCAGATTTACATTATGGAAGTGATTCACAAAGTCATCAATTTTGTTTATATTCCTGAATATGAAGTCTCTAATTTTCCAAGGCAAGGGTATGAATCGCTTTTTCTGTTTCTCGTGGAAAATTTGGAGCCAGAAGTTATATTGCCTTGCCACTTACCTAATAAACATTTTATCAGATACATGGTATGGAAGAAAAGAGGGATTTTCCTTGGAACAAAAGATCCTGATAACACTATGATTTTCCATCTACTCTAACGTCCCCTTTTTCTCCAAGAGTTTATTTTCCTGGTCATATATCCTGGGGGTGTTTTTACCAAACAACATTCCCTTAAAAACAGAAACGAAATCATTGTAAACTTCATAAAAATGCAAATAATTCTTGTGTCTCCACAATGTTTGATACCAGAAGGTGACTGGATCAATTTCTTAGTTCACCCTCTTACAGATAGTTAATTTTGAAAATTAACATCCATACACTATCAGAAACACCAAATAAGAAGCCATAAATAATTTCTTGTCCCTTTTGTAATGTGGCAATTGGGAGGAGATTTCAATGGAAATCAGTTTTCCCCAATCGAAGATAGTTTTCTCTTTAATTGTAAAGCATAAAATATAAAGAATCATGCGGGAAATGGTGGTGGTGCTTTCTTGGCCTGTCATCCTGGTAAAAAACCAAGCAATTTTCCGAAAGGGTTTTTTAAACGAGTCAACCCAAATCCTGGTTATGTCTTCTGGGATAGCCACATAATTCTCCAATAACTCAGGAAAGAGGTCCAGGCCATTGTCATGTTTTTTCAGAAAATATCTGCAATCCTCTCCTTTGAAGGTAAGTGTTGGCTCAGGGAGCTTCAAAATCTTATGAAACACTTGCGGTGAAAGAGAGATGGGGGAATGATCTTGGAATTGTATGATTCGTTGACTAGGCACATATTTCTCAACGCACCATGCAACCAATTATTTGCAATTGAATACCTCAGGGACACACCTTGCGCAAGCAATTTCGAATTTCCATATTATATCTTTCTGTGTAGGAGGAGATGAGTAATACGAGTATGCTCTGGACCAATGAAAGTTCTAGTCTTCACGACCAAAAATGTTCAAACTATTGTCACAGAAATTTTTTCTGGTTGTTGCTTCCATAGGTTGACGAGAGTGTTCTTTCGACTGGATAATAACTTGAAATGAATCCTTTCGGAGAGATAACAATAATAAAACCCTTGGCGAATCATGATTTAATGCAATTTAATGAAAAATATCCTCGATCCCTTCACTTATTTATGACGATATTTACAGATCCTGCATGATCAGTTATTAGCATTAAACCATACTAAATGTGTATTGGGAAAAGCACAAAGATGACAGAGACGAATGAGAGCAATTTGAATTTGCGTTTTTTTTGTAAAACCGCCAACTCGCGGTTGTGAACGATCGAAAATAGGCTAAGTGTTGCACAATGGTCGCCTGGACTTGGATACAAGAGAAATAAGATACATAGGAGATCGGTACCCATGATAATTCTGACGGTCATAATGTAGATCATGGGTATTTGGGTGAAAAATGAAGATTGCAGAACTTGGAAGATGAAAGCTTGAACTCATGAACTCGCGGTTGCAAGAATGGTTAAGTATATTATAACAAGGCAGTCAATCAGACTCATGATATGGGAACATGGATGGAGATGAATACTAGCGAGTCCGCCAACCCGCCAACCCACCGATTTTTTTAAATACGACTAAGTATGGTAACTAGAAAGGGGAAAGAGAAGTGATAAAATAAAAGGGGAATGAGGGTAGGTATATAAGAGGAAAAAGAAATGGAAAAAAAAGTTGGGAAAATAGAAAAGGGAGGGAAATTTTGGAAGCAGGAATTGATCTCAACAACCTTCTAGAAGGGTATCTTTATGTCCACAACTTTTTTGATAGAGAAAGGATTATATTTTCACTCCTCAAGGTCGTCCCCCATGTCAAAGATTGGTGGGAGACTTTATGTGAGAAAATGAAATAGAAGGATCCATATTAATTGCAGTTGCACCCACTTGGGATTCCTTCACGGATGTTATTAAGGAAAAATACTACCATGTTGGAAGTTATAATGAATTATATACAAGATGGACCACACTGCGGCAACAAAGAGACCAAACAATCCCAGAGTTCACCAATGTCTTCCATACCTTGTGCACCAAGATGGGTATCAAAGATTTTGAGTGAAATCTGGTGCTCAAGTACCACGACGATCTGCATAGATACATCCAAACATAAATGGATTTTTTGTACATCTCGTCCTTGGGCGCAGCCTATTGATATGTCGTCAAAAAAGAGCATAAGCTTAAACAAAAGACATGATAGTTTGGGTCTGGGAACCCCTCATAGCAGAAGCAGAGCAAGGGCAACCCTAACATATAGAACAAAGGACATAGCAAATATGGGAAACCTCATGACAACCAGTCCAAGCCGCAAGCAAAGAAGGACAATGGGAAGACGAAGTAAGATACTGGGAAGTGGTGTGACTTCCATAAGAGCCCTTGGCATAACACTATCGATTTCCACTCAAAGCATTCATTAGTGGTTGAAGTAAAAGTATTTGAATCAGATGGGAGTTCCAACTCTGAGTCAGAACCAGAGAAGGGAAGACAGATCATTAACGCAGGACCTGGTGCCACAGTAGATACCACCAAGATATATCCCGATGAACCTGGTGAGCAAGAGGAAGGTGATCACCTATTTCATTCACAGATGTGGGTGAAAGGAACTCCACTTCACTTCATCGTTGATAGTGGTAAACAAAAGAACCACATATCAACAGAGGTCGTCAAGTGGCTATCGCTGTCGACAACGCCACACCCACAACCCTACACCATCAGATGGCTCCATCAAGGAAGAAATATTTGTGTCAGCCAACAATGTCACATGTCGTACGACATCAAACCATTCAAAGATGAGGTATTGTGTGATGTTGCTCCCCTTGAAGTTTGTGGTGTTCTTTTGGGCCAACCTTATTTATGGAAACACCATGTTGTATATGAGTCTAGGCCTCGAAGTGTTATTATTACTTTGAACAAGAAAGTGTACATGATACCCGAGGTAGTCCCACCTAGTCTTATTTCTTTGATCTCTGCCAAGCAATGCAGGGAGGTCATTTCTTAGAATGGGAAGTTTGTCTTCTTCATGATTCACTCTCAGAGTGAGCGAAAGGTTGTAGCCACATCCATGGCCTCTGCGAGTGACCTATCCATGCAGTAGAAGTAAGTGGATAAGGTCGTGGAATAATGCAAAGACATATTCTCATCACCTACTGGTGTACCTCTACACTGTCAAGTCAAGCATCCCATTGATCTGACCCGCAGTGCACCGCTACCAAATGGGATAGTCTATCATCGCTCTCTGCTAGAAATGAGGATATCAAGCATCAAATCCAAGAACTTCTCCACAACGGGCATGTCCAAACTAGGTCATCTCCTTGTGGAATCCCAATTGTGTCGGTGCAGAAGAAAGACGAGACCTGGCAACTCTGCATTGATTATCGGGCCCTAAAAAATCATAGTCATGAAGTGGTACCCAATTCCTCGAATCAATGATCTCTTTGATCAACTCAAGGGGGCCAAATACTTCAATAAGATTGATTTGAAGTCTGGCTACCATCAGGTCCCAATAGAATAGACATATGTATGAAAAACTACCTTCAAGTCAAAAGAAGGTCTTTTGAATGGTTGGTCATGCCCTTTGGTTTGACGAATTCCCCAACAAATTTCATGAGGTTGATGGACGATATCTTGCGACATTTCACTAAATATTTTGTGGTGGTGTATCTAGATGGCATCCTCATCTACAACAAGACTTGGGAAGAACACTTGCACCATATTTAACAGGTTTTGCACACTCTATATAATACATTTTTTCTATTTTGCTTAAAAAATAATAATAGACATTGGAAATAACTCAAGTGGGTTCTCCCACTTTTCTGTTGTATCTAAAAAATCAATTTATTCTAATTCTTTGATTTTTAATTTAACTCACTTCTCACTCCATCAAACTTCGATAATCAAGTCCAATAATGCACTTAAAAGTAACATCTTCTAAACTTGGTATATTAAACATACATTCAAGATGAAAAGAACATAAAAATTTCATATGCATATTGCATTTTGAGAACATCCTTTGTATTGGACATACAATTCATATCATATACATCCCTATGGATGGATTCACTATCAAAATTTCTCTAAAAAATAGATCAAGAGAAATATCATACTTGATGTAAAGTTTAAATAATATACAAACCCTAGAGTATCACAATAATTTCAACAATGGTATCAAATTATTAGAAAAAAGTGATAAAAATTACCTCCAACAAGAACTGTAAAACTTTACTAGAAAATGGCCCTTGTAGGGCCACATCTTGCATATTCTCCTGAGGCTCTATTCCTTCAACTTCCATATGGTCCTCATTCACAAATTCAACAATAGCATGGACCTCGGTTGTGCCTTGTTCTAATTATTAGTCTTAAGGGCACATAATGGCCCCATTGATCCTTGAGATTAAGAAAGAACCGCAAATGAAAGGCTCCTCTACAAGGAAAAGTTTAGGGGCCAAATTGTTCCCATGGCTTAATTTTCCATGATTTTTCCCAAAAAAATATTCACCAATTTCCATTTTATCTAAAAATCATTCATATAAATTATATAGGATAAAATTATTTAATCTTAAAAATCACTTTTATAAAAACTATATAAAATCCTTATAAATTTGAATGCTTTTACAAAAATATCACCAAACATTTTACAGCTTGCTTATTAAGGACTAATAAGATTCATCAATTTTCTACACATTAAGATAATTTCCATTCTTAAAATTTCCCCTAGTCCTCTGAGGGGATAGAATAAATAGGAGGAAGGGAAGAAAATAGTTAGGGTGGAAGGACAAGGTGTTATCCAGGTGAATATTGATGGCCACCCACCTTTTCCAATTGGCTCAAAACAATTTTCTGGAAATTTTGGCAATTTACTATTTTTAGCAGTTTTTAAATTTGGGGGCTAGTTTTAGGGCCTAAACGATGTTTTTTCACGATCGGGAACCTAAATTATAGTATATGGCTCTAATTTATCCCCCTAAAGGAATATCCTCGTCAATACCTTTCCAACGAGCTATCGTGCGCCCTAAACGAAGATCATATGCAAAAGTTACCACCCCAGGAAGTTAATGTACTAACTTACTCCAACAGGGCCTACATGACTTTTGGCGCTTCATCTCCTAGGGTTAGGTTTTTGTATGTCTAGGGTTTTGGCATTCATCTTTATTGTAAAAATTCCTTCAGAGCCTCATTGTACTCACCTTCTTTCAAATGAGTGTAGCCGTCACATCTTTTATCACAGATAAGCTGCCACCATTCTACCAATCTTGTTTTCAGTCTGCATTTTATAGTTCTCAGCATATTTCTTATTTAATAGAAGTCAAGTTTTACTATATCTCTGTTATGTTTCATTGTTTTTCTGTGTTAACATTATAAATATGTAATTCCATTTCGTTCATCTCTTAAATCCGGATCAGTGGTATGAGAGCGGTCTGCTCCTTGTAGTTTTTTAATGCATCTCCCCGATGCGGTCAGGGTATAGAGAGTTGGGTCTCGAGCTTGTTTATCTTGAGGAAAAATGCTCTCGCACGCCCAAGAAACCACCCATGGGGGGAGAAAATAAATATGACAGGATAGGAAATCCTTTCAAAATGTTGCTCGAGGAATCCCTTGAGCGACAGAGGAACGAGATGATGGGCAACTTCATACAAATCCTTTGACGGTTGCCAACAAGCTACGCATCCACCTCAAGCGGAAGCCCCAAACCCTTCAAGGTACATATAAATTTTGATATTACTATATTTGAAGGTCAAATAGATGTGAATGTCGTAGATAAATGTTTAAACCTTCTAGAAGGGTATTTTTATGTCCACAACTTTTCAGATAGAGAAAAGATTATATTTGCCCTCCTCAAGGTCATCCCCCATGTCAAAGTTTGATGGGAGAATTTCTATGACAAAAATGAAACAAAAGGATCCACATTATTTGTAGTTACACCCACTTAGGATTCCTTCAAGGATGCTATTAAGGAACAATATTACCCTGTTGGAAGTTATGACGACTTGTATACAAGATGGACCACATTGCTGCAGGAAAGAGACCAAACAATCCTAGAGTTCACCAATGTCTTCCATACCTTGCGCACAAAGATGGGTATCAAATATTATTAGCGATATCTGGTGCTCAAGTATTTTGGTGGTTTGCATAGTTACATCAAGACAAAAATGGAGTTTTTGGACATCTCATCCTTGGGTGCGGCCTATCGATATGCCGTCAAAATCAAGTAGAAGCTTACATAAAAGACGTGGCAGTTTAGGTTTGGGAACCCCTCACAACAGAAGCTTACACAAAAGACATGGAAGTTTAGGTCTGGGAACCCCTCACAACAGAAGCTTACACAAAATACGTCGCAGTTTAGGTCTGGGAACCCCTCACAGCAGAAGAAGGGCAAGGGCTTCTGTAACCCACAAAACAAATGACAAATAAAATATGGGCAACCTCATTACAACCAGTCCAACCCGCAAGCAAAGAAGGACAATGGGAAGACAAAGAAAGATACCAAGAAGTGGTGTGACTTCTATAAAAGCCTGTGGCATAACACTGTTGATTTCCACTCAAAGAAGTCATTAGTGGATAAAGTAAAAGCCTCTGAATCATATGCAGGTTCTGACTCTGATTCAAAACCAGAGAAGGGGAGACAAATCATTGATGTGGAACGCAATGCCATCGTTTCTACCACCAAAATCCAGCCTAGTGAACCTATAAGCTAGAGGAAGGAGAGCGCCTCTTTTATTCACATATGTGGGTGAAAGGCACTCCACTACACTTCATCGTTGATAGCGGTAGTCAAAATAACCTCATCTCAATGAAGTTCGTCAAGCGACTATCCCCGCCGACAATGTCGCACTCACATCCCTACACCATAACATGGCTCCATCAAGGAAGCGATATTCACGTCAACCAACAGTGTCGTCTGTCGTACGGCATCAAGCCATTCAATGATGATGTATTGTGTGATGTTTCTCCCCTTGAAGTTTGTGATGTTCTTTTGGGCCAACCTTATTTATGGAAACGTCATGTTGTATATGAGTCTAGGCCTCGCAATGTTATTATTAATTCGAACAAGAAATTGTACATGATACCCGATGTAGTCCCACCTAGTGCTATTTTTTTTATCTATGCCAAGCAATGCAGGAAGGTCATTTCTCATACTGGGAAGTTTGTCTTCTTCGTGATTCGCTCTCAGAGTGAGAGAAAGGTTGCAACCACATCCATGGCCTCCACGGTCGACCTCTCCACGCAGCAAAATCAAGTGGATAAGGTCATGGAACAATACAAATACATCTTCTCATCACCTATTGGCGTACCTCTGCACTATCATTTCAAGCATCCTATTGATCTGACCCTCGATGCACCGCTACCAAATGGGCCAGTCTATCATCACTCTCTGTTAGAAAATGAGGATATCAAGCGTCAAATCCAAGAACTTCTCCACAAGGGGCACATCTGACCAAGGTCATCACCTTATGGAAGCCCAATCGTGTTGGTGGAGAAGAAATATGGGACCTGGCGAATCTGCATTGATTATCGGGTCCTTAAAAAAATCACAATCAGGAACTGGTACTCGATTCCTTGAATAGACGATCTCTTTGATCAAGTCAAGGGGGG
>ML796062.1:189338-200471 GCA_009831015.1 Picea engelmannii
TACACGATCGTCTGGTTAATCTCAGAACAAGTGCAAAGTGGCTACAGGCAGATGATCCCAAGTTATCGCTGGTTCACTCGGCCTTTGCTGTTCTATGTCTCTCTCAATACTTGCCAATAAGTTGAAAACAAATCCGCGCGGAAATCCAGTAGATTTCTGAGTTTATTATTTTGCTCACCAATCCAAGTCCCTGCGATGCATTGAACGAAATTTATTACCTCTTTCTTTTCTTTTATTTAATTTATTATTCGAACGATGGAAGTGACAAGTGCCTGGCAATTTCGTCGAGAAGACATGACGCGTTTTTACGGAGGAAGTATCTTTGATGACTCTTTAGTGACAATGGCAGGTGAACCAATTAGTGGAACGCTGGAAGCGACGAGAGAAGTGCTGGTGTACTGTTTTTTAATATTTTAAGTGTATCAATAGCGAGGACATATACCGACTACACACGACATGTGCGTTTGGTTGCTTTCCACAAAGCTTTTCTTCTTGGAATCTACACTCATATTATGGATAACAACTGGCATGGTTTGACGTCAAGATTGATGGATAACAAGGCATGGTTTAACAGTATTTTGATGTTACACTTGTTAGTTATCCGGATGAGAGCTTCAAGTCGGATTTTTTCTCCGATCAAGTTTCTTTATTTCAAAAGATGATTCCATTGGTTGGTTTGCACGAACCTTTTCTTCTTGTATTCAAGATATTATGAATAACAATGAATAACAATGGGAATGGTTTGACGTAAATATTTTATTTAATAGTATTTGGATGTTACTTAATAGTAGTTTGATGTTACAATTTTTTTTCATGAAAAAATTATCTCGATTTTATATAAAGTATATAAGATCGTTTACAGGGCAAAATACATCAGTGGTGAGCTGTGGACGGATGGTGGCGCACCAAAACAGAGTAAACAACGAACGACCAATACAAAAAATCTCAAACCGCACAGCTGCAAGTCGAGACCTTTCAACACTGCTACAGATCGAGGTGAAGTCGCTATCAATACTAACGAAGAAGCAAGAGAAGCCAAACATCGATCAACAGATATTCAGATAGGATATCGAGCTCTCAATCCCGCTATCGCAGTGGAAGATCGAGAGTCTCCCTGCCTCTTCAAGTAACCCTCTTTTTGAGAGAGCGTCTGCCTCATGATTGAAAAATTTAGGAAAGTGTTGGAAACTGATTTTTGTGAAACCTTTGAAGAGATCCCGCGTTTTCTGTTTCCAGCATTGGACGTGGACTGCGCGGAGCTTTGACTTTTGAGAAATCTAGTCTATGATGACTCTCGAGTCGCCACGAACGAGCAGATGAGAGATGGACCAAGAAGAAGCAAGGAAGAGGGAAACCCAAAGCCCCATGAACTCTGCTTTTGTATTAGTCCTCGAACCACAGTTGAGAAACCACTTTGTGATTCTCGACGGATGAGCTTTGAAAAAACCTCCGGCTCTACAGCATAGACCATTTGAACGTGCCGCTCCGTCAAAACAAGCCAGGGTGTACCCTTCTGACATAACAAGGTCAATCGCTTTGGAGAGGGAGGGCTTAACAGTGGATAGATGAAAGTCACATGACGCGTTTTTCTTTCTTAAAGTCTTTTCAAGAGAAAAGATGATTCTTTTTGGAAAGAAAATCAACTAGTAGAAGCAACAAGAGAAGCTAGTGAAACCATTTAGCGATCGACCACACTTTTGGAATAAACATAACATATTTAAAAAATTAATACTTTGCATAAACTTTTTCTTTTCTTTTTCAAGATATTATGGAAAACAATTGACATGGATTGACATAATGATATTATAATAATGTTTTCATTCATTAATCCATAATGATATTATAATAATGTTTTCATTTGTTAGTGGGATGGGAATTAAATCTTTAGTAACAAATAGGATGGGAATTAAATTTTTGTTTTTTAAAAGGTTTAAAAAATTAATTTAAATTAATGTTAAAAAATTTAAATTATAATAATGTTTTCATTTGTTAATCCATAATGATATTATAATAATGTTTTCATTTGTTAGTAGGATGGGAATTAAATCCTTAGTAACAAATAGGATGGGAATTAAATTTTTGGTTTTTAAAAGGTTTAAAAATTTAATTTAAATTAATGTTAAAAAATTTAAATTTTTATATTTACTTAGCATTTATAAGTAATTGTATTTACCTATATATAAGTAATTGTATTTACCTATATTTATAAAATGAAACACATTTTAGAAAAAATAATTATATCTACCTTTCATTTATAAAAAAAAAATACATTTTAAAAGAAATGTTGTAGTAGGGTATGCCTCTTTTTATCTATAGTGATTTTTAAAATGTTTTACAATTTATATTTAATTTCTTAAAATATAATAATTATTATTATTTATCATTTTTAAAATATCTTATTTTATTTGAGGTTAAATTTATTCATTTTATTATATTTTTAGTTTTTTATATTTTTAATATAAAAATATATGTAAATAGTTTACATCATGTTTCTTAAATTTTAGGTGTAATGGATTAATTAATATCTACATATATGATTTCTTATTAGTCCCTCTCGAAGGGGTAGAGGGACTATAGTGATTGATAATTCGTTGACTTCATATTAGTTTGTCCTTTCACTATAAATTTTCACATAATCTCTATTCTTCGAACTAGAGAACTAAAAACATTATTTTTTATATAATAGATTCGAAGTCTTATTATCAGCTTTGTTATTCCCAATGTTTTAAATGTTAACATATCCAAAGTTTTGAGCATCGACGCTTTTTTTGAATTTTTATTATTTTTATTTAAATGCTTACATATCCAAAGTTTTGAGCATGGACACTCTTTTTTAAGTACTTAAACAGGCCTGGCACAATGCATTCTTTTTTAAATGTTTACATAGCATGAGGCTCTTAAACAGTCCCAACAGCCTTAAATGTTTACTTAACAGGCCTGACAGCCTTAAATGTTTACTTAACAGGCCTGACACAATACATTTTTCTCCAATTTTTGGATACAATCTTGTATGCAGTGAATTTGGGCAATATTGTTGTCCACCGACACTCGCATAGTCAACTATAATGATGGAGTTGCTTCTACATCATATGTTTCATATTTCGTTTGTATTTGAAATGCAATCTAGTCATCATTGAGGATACATATATTCTTCACTGGTTCAATAGTTGATGCTTGCTCGATGGTTCCTTGGTTCGCTAGATGCTGCTTATTGTTGTTTGCTTCAACTTTGCAAAGTTGAGGTCTTGCAGCTGCAGTTGGACCTCTTGGTGCTTGCTCACTGGTTTGTTGTTTGTTGCTTGCTCTTGTTTGCTTCAACTTTGCAAGATTGAATTCCTACACCCGTAGTTTGACCTGTTCTTGCACTTTGCAAGGTTGAAATCCTACACCCTTGTTTGCTTCAACTTTGCAAGGTTGAGGTCCTGCACCCGCAGTTGGACCTGTTGCTGCACTTTGCGGGATTGAGATATTGCACCCGCAATTGGACCTGCGATTCTGTCGTTCACCATTCATGAGTAAGTTTCAATACCATAGTTCCATTCATATTTGTTGTTTACTGCTTACTATTTACAGTTTGCAAGTAGGAATGTTCAATACTAGGAGGTGTTGAAAATCAAAATAAATATAAAACAAATCTAGAAATAATAGCTGAGTGAAAATGCTCTTACAAAACATCCTTAAATGTGACTACTAAGATCAAAGAAACAGGAATGTATTACTATCCCCGAAAAGTGTTGAACAAGAAAGCTTGTTGCCTTTGCAAAATATTCTTGTAGAAGAAAACTACAGCTAGGTATAAAAGGGCTAAGTATGGTACAAAGCTAAGCAAGCTGGAAGAAAATTCGACAACATTGTCAGTCCTTATCCATCTTTATCAGTGACATATTTCAGTAAGTTAAAAAAAAAAGTTGCAGGACCTGAAATGCAAATCCTGGGTGGAGGATGAAGATAAAACACAAAATGACCCGAGTCCAAACATTAATTCTTGTTTCTCCTTTGTTGGCAAGTTAAATTCTTAGTGGGCACTGGAGTTTGAACACTAGTTTCTTTATAGATTATGGGATGAGGATCAATAGACTTGTGAAAACAATTGAAAATAATTTTTATTGCATAGATCATACCTTACATCTTCACATACTCGACGCTGGGATGGTGTTGGTTTACCCTCTTGTGCAGACATTGCAAGTCGCTCTGTCAACTGAGGGATGGTACTAAATCACCATCTTGTGCAGCCATTGCAAGCCATTCTTTCAGTCCTTATCCATCTTTATCAGTGACATATTTCAGTAAGTTATAAAAAAAAAGTTGAAGGACCTGAAATGCAAATCCTGGGTGGAGGATGAAGATAAAACACAAAACAACCCGAGTCCAAACATTTATTCTTGTTTCTCCTTTGTTGGCAAGTTAAATTCTTAGTGGGAACTGGAGTTTGAACACTGATTTCTTTGTAGATTATGGGATGGGGATCAGTAGACTTGTGAGAAACAAGATGTGTAATCGCAAGATTAGGGGGATTATCAATAGGTTCAGGAACATTAAGGGATCTTGGAGGATTAGGCTAAGGGTCCACAGGTTTTAACCAGTACAATACTATTCAAAACCTCTTAAAACAACTGACAGGAATTTTTATTGCATAGATCATACCTTACATCTTCACATACTCGGCGTTGGGATGGTGCTAGTTTACCCTCTTATGTAGACATTGCAAGTCGCTCTGTCAATTGAGGGATGGTACTAAATCACCCTCTTGTGCAGCCATTGCAAGCCATTCTGTTCACTGCATGTGTTTACTAAAGGGTTAAATTGTAGGCGTAAAGGGTAGAAAAATGATTCCAGATCAAAGCCCAGTGACAAAGGTGTAAAGATAGATGGCAGTGTGTAAGGTAACGAAGAGCTTAGGAAGGTGACAAATGGCTTGTAGATGTGGGCAGATTTGAGGACCTTATCTTTTCCACAGATAGTTATTATTTGTGTGGATGAGACATGGTTAACCACATGTCAGGGTTTGCAGCATGGTGAAAACTTAGCACCGACGAGCTTTGGTTATTGTTTCTGTTTGATTAAATTAATCTAGCTAGTTGTCTTTCGGAGTCCCAAATGCATGGTGGCCAGTCTGCATTTATTGCACATGTTCGTACTACTCTGGGAGTTGTACAAATTCTGCATTCGAAAACTCTGGAAGTGTCGAATAGTCGAAGTCTCGAAGTCCTTGATAACGATGGTTAAAGTAATCTCGGGTTAATTAACAGTAGGCATGAGTTAATGACTCCGGGATAAAGTCACTCCGAGAGACTTTCTCGCTTTACATTCAAAAACTCCCGAAGTTCTGAATTGGCGCCATGTCTAAGTATGGTTAGAAGAATTCCAAAATTTGGCAGAATGATAAAACTTTAGCAGGGGCGCTAAAGTAGTAGGGTCACCCAGATCACGGTTTTCAAAACTGATCGATGTCTCATATTCATTTCGAAAATAAGAGGCCCCCGAACGTTAATCTCCTAAAAGGGTTCCAAAATTAAAACCATGGTATAGCTTGGAAGAAGCTATCTACACATTCATTTGTCTCCAGTGGCCTCTAACAATGCGCAGGCATGTGAATGCTCGATACAGAACCCACCTCTTCCACAACCATACTGACATACAAAAAAGGAAATGGGATGTTCTCCTCATCTTTCTGTTTCTGAAACCATACATTTAGTGCATTTTCCAGGTTGTCTCCTTTCCAATCATATATGCCCACTTTCATGCCCTGGACATCATACCATAGCTCTTTGGAAAATGGCAGTGCACAAGGATTTGTGAGACAAATTCAGAGTTTTCATTGCAGAGCAAGAATCTACGAGGACCTTGCCATCCCCTTCTTTGCAAATTATGATCGGGAAATATTTTATTCTCTAAGGCAAACCACATATAGATGTTAGTTTTATGCTGGACTTTGGGTCTTCCAAAGAATCTTCCATCACCATTTCCACATCTGGACCTCGTCTTGTAGAAATGATTCTTTGTAACCTAAATGGACAATTCATTGATTTGTCTTGGGATGAGTGCCCTAGTGGCCAATCTTAGAATATCTTCTTCATCTTGTAAGATAATTGAAACCTTGAGACGTTGTGCTATGTGATGGTTCCATTCTTGTGGTAGAGGTCCATGAACGCATAATTCTTCCCCTTTTGTTTATTCCACAGACTATCTATGTGAGTGTTCTGAGTGGGAGACATCAACAAGTCGTTTCAAATCTGTTTAGTGTTGATTTGTGAAGAGTGAGGATGAAATTAAATGATGAATACGATTTTAAATCTATATACAATGACTACCGTAACACTTATAAGCTGCACAACTAAAATAAGTTCTAAAATTATATGTCTTAAATACTCAGTCTTTGCACTAAGTAAGTTTATACTATTGTTTTATTTGCATTATCTCTTTTATATGGTTGAGCACTAACTATAGCTTTGTTTCTTTGTCATATGCTATAGCAACCATTTGAAATGAAAAAGGTTGAAGGATACATGGCAGACTTGGTATGCACTCCCGAACTTATAGTTATCTTTTTTGCTATTTTCATATTATCTAAACATAATTAAGAAACATCTTGAAAATCACAACTTAAAAGACGGAGCAAGTAATAGATGTTGAGTGCTATCAAATAGATGCAGACTCCATTGTACATGACAACATCGACCAGGTATTGCATAACAATTCCCTTTTCAGATTAGATGCATTCTCGTATACTGCGGGATATTGCCTCTTCGATGCATTTCAAGTTCTATTGCACTTCCGTTATTCCTCGACTGAGTTGTGCAATGGATTAATAGATCATTTCTTGGCTTGTTTAGAAAATGGCAACATTGAGGCATTAGAGTCGTATCAATACGAATTGTCATCTAATTTTCTTTGCCAATTGCATAGAATACATGATGCCAGTACGTATCTTTCAAAGATGCGGTTGTCTGCATCTGCAACTCTGCCTCCACATGAGAGAGAAATCTGGGGAGATACATTTTGTATACGGTGGCTAGCCAAGTGGATAAATATATCAATTGGAATTTGGTCATTAACAAGAAAAAAGAAGATATCTACTATTCAACAAAACTGCTTCTAGAGATCCATATTGCATCTTGTTCCATGATGCCAATCCTCTAAGTGGTCATTATGAACCACTACTCTATAAAAAATTATCCATATGCAATCTTGGAGTATCTGATATTTACTTGTCCCTCGCCTACAAAGACCTTCAATCCCATAGGAAACGAATTATGCATCATATACACTCTCATGGATTACACATAACAACAACTAATACATCTACTTGTGGAGATAGTATGTTCAATGCAATTTGCTATTTGATAGCAACAGAGTTTGATATGCACTCACTGCGCCTTTACACTGTGAAATCCTTTTACAATGCAATTATAGGTGGCAATCAACAGGCATTTAACTGCTTGCATCAACACCTTCTACCATATCTCATAGAAAGTATGTCGACAGTTGGAAGTTGGCAACAATACCTTATAAACATGGCAATGCCATATGAGAAAGGATATATAGAGGGTGGGACATTTTGTTTACAATGGATATCTATCATATTCAGAGTAAATATCCAAGTCTGGTCAACCCTTTCAGACGATACTGTCCATTTCTACTGTATTGATTCAAACTACGATCAAACAATTGACATCATATCATCGAAAACAGATACGCCACACATCCATTATCAACCTTTGATAAAAAATACTTCTAGTTCAAGATTCAATGTCCATGCTAACCAAACTACATTGAATCTACATAAGCATTGCATATTGTCTAATCACGATGAAACTCATCCCAATTGTCATCAGGTCATAAAGAGCTTAAACAAAAAGCGTAGACTGACTTATCACAACTTGAAAAGGTCATGCGTGAAAGAAATAAATACATTATTGCACTTCCTTCTATACCTTTGAATTGTACGACTGATCATCATGAGGTGAAAGGGAGCTCGACCAAGAAACACAAACTCACATATCACAACCTAAAAAAAGTTGTGCGTGCACAACACAAGTGCATTTACACACTTCCTACTGAACACAAATATCACATGTCCAATGACAAAGACCATCACTCTTTGCATCATCAACATGGTGAGTAGGCAATGCTCATAACAAATGTCGATTCCACCTTAAACATGGCTTGTCAACAAGTGAAACCAGTTTCGAGTGGCAACCATAAGTTAACTTACCACATGTTGAAAAAACATATACGTGAGAGAAACAGGTGCAGCTACATATCCCACAGTGGTCATGATACTGACCGAGGGGGAAAAATCACATATCGTAAATTAGAGCCAATATTGTGCAATGCTAGCATTGAAAACCAACAAAAACTTGCTATGCATCCTCGTCTAGGAAAGAGAGATGCAAAGCAGACCTATATAAAACAAATTGAAGACACTCCTTCCATTGCATGTGCGATTTGAGAAGAATTGAATTTCGCAAAGAACATTAAGTCTTTCACCCCTAACTTGCAAAAATAATATTTCAGCTTGACACTAAATGATAGAACATTTTCCACTAGCAAAATGTGTCTTCCATGCAAACGATCGCTTGAAAATGGAAAACTGCCACAATTTGCAACACCTTAACAAATAAGATGTAACACACCACTACCAGATGTAAGTACACTTACAGAACTTGAAGAGAGACTTGTGTCTCTGCGAATTGCATTTGCACAAATCAGACCCTGGGGATATAAACGACCTCAAATGGGCTTAACATGATCAATTATTAACGTGTCTGTCCAACTAGATGTTGTCCAAAAAGCACTGCCACAGTTCATGAGCGAAACAATGACAATTGTTGTAGCTCTCAAAATACGTTTGCAATACAAGAATGCATACTAGACAGGTAGAGTGTGTGTACACATTGTCATGAAAGCATTAAAAGAATTATGTTCCAGGACCCTGTATAAAGCGGAAAACATTTGTATAAATGAGAACTGGAACCATGTTCTTGAACAAGGAAATGACAAGTCTGCATAAACTTTTGACACTACTAGTGAATTTGATACAAGCGATGAATCAAAGAATGAAAGACCTGTTGAAACATTGATACATGGCTTCACTGACTCACAACGCATTCATGACTTGCAAGACAAGATTGTCGAAATCACACCTGCTAAAGGGCAACATCCACTTGGAATATTCAAGGACAAATTTGCTGAGGAAATGAACTTCCCAACACTGTTCTATGGAGATCCACGTGTCAGGGACATCACAAAATGATTCAGCTACCAAAAAATAGTTCGATGGGAACTACTACATTCAACGGTGACTTCTTATGTCACATAACAAATTTGTTTTTCAAAACAATGCGCATAATAATTGAGAAAGTGCTCTCTTGCATATGGGTGCGAATAAAAAAAGGCCAGCTACGAGGAAGACATTTATTGGCCAGAGATGTCAAGTACAAAGCAAACCTAGAAAAAATCCTAAAATTTGATATTGGATACATAGATTTAAAAAACATTCGCATCTCTCCTGACTACTTGCAACAAAACAAGAAAACTATATTTGCAATGATCCGACAATTGGGACCTCCAACTTTTTTCATCACATTTACAAGTGTAGAGCATCACTGGGGTCTGTTGGTGACTACGGTTGATCCGAAATCGGATTCAGAAGCCTGTCAGGGCTTGAAAAATGCTCAAAAATGAAAGTGCTCGGAATCCGACGAAACCAACACCATTGCGTCCGTCTCGTCTTCCTGATTCCGGTGGTATATTTACTTTGTCAAACAGAGTCCGTGTGAAGAAGATATCGCATTCTGTCCGCCAACCCAAACAGGTAAATGTTTTTGGATGCTGACTGTACCTGTCCGTACAGTCTGTACAGGACACGTGGCAGGTCCGTACAGTGACACGTGTCAGCTTCATACATGACACGTGGCATGCAGTTTTGGATTTTTTGGCACACGGTTGGGCCAATCCGAAGGTGACACATGGCACCGATGACGTCAGCGGATGACATGGCTCGAGTGACGTGGCAGTTGACAGAGCGTACGGCTTTCGACGTGGCGATGACGTGGCAAGGATGACTGGGCGTACGACATATGATGACGTGGCAAGCAGTTATTGGTTGGCAGTTCTCGAATCATTTGTTAACACGTGGCGTATATTGGGCGGAAACATATTTAAGTTTGTTTGTTGTATTAATTGGTGGGGGGTCGGGTCGGGGCTTAGCCCCGACCCACAGTCCTATCGGCGCCTACCATATAACCCTGCCATACAATCGGGAGCGCGGGCTGTGATCATGCGCGGTTGTAAGTTTGGTTAAGCCACGGGCATATGGCAGTGCCAATGTAACCGAGAGCTAGAGCGTGCAGAGGGGGCCAACGCTTAGCCCGTAGGGCTAGCGTTAGGCCATATGGTGTCATATGACCTGCAGGAAGGTGCGCGCGCAAGAGCTAAGGGGGATTAAGCCCGTTATAACTATTATATGGTTACAAAGTGGGTTTTCAACCACTTTTGGATTTTTTAAATGTAATTAATCCATTTTTAATGTAATTGGAAGTTATTGGGCATTTTTAGAGCCTAAATTCGTGGAGGAAGTTGGAGATGGATAACCAACTTCCCAACTATTTAACCAAGGCCATTTTGAGGCCATGGGGACAAGCTTTTGGAGAGCATTCAGAGTAGAGATGATGAGGATAAGCCAAGTCAAAGCCAGTTTGAGGCAGGGAAGCCGTTGAGGAGGAGATGATGTTAGACCGTTTCTGAGAGCTCCGGACGTCCGTTTCGCGTGCCGTTTTTTGTGCATGGTTCCAGAGATCTAGGCGAACATGACCAGATCAGTCTAGAAGCCATTCAACATTGTAAAGATTTACTATTGATCTTTCAAACAGAAATAAAGAAGCCTCCCCCACAGAGAAAAGGCCCGGAGACGTAGGCAAAGTTGTGCCGAACTCCGTTATCAACCTATGTATTATGGTTTGTTGTTTTTCATTGCATTTCAGATCTACGTATATGTAAATGGCTGTATAATTCCTTTTCTTTTCTCGTTCTTTCGTTAAGTTTCCCAATGGTCAATTAATTCATGAAAATTAAAAAAAAAAACTCAACCATAAGTCATTCGAAAAATCCTGACGGATCAAGTGGTATCAG
>ML796062.1:225898-253742 GCA_009831015.1 Picea engelmannii
GATTGATGCAGGAAATAGGAGGATTGAGATACATGTCACTTTGTCCATTGGAAGGTTGAAGGGATTAGGAGGACAACGGGTAAGGCCCTCTTTCCTTTGCAAATGCTCTGTAATGCCAATTTTTTTTGTATTTATGCCTTTGAATAGATCCCATGATGTTCGATCTTCGTTTTGGGTCCATCTAATACCTCCAAATTCCAATAAGGGTTTATCCCCACATTTAAACAGGTCCATAAATGGAAAAAGGGTTGAGTGCTGGCATTTGTGTAAGCGCATCAACTCACTGCCTTCATTTGTTTTATGTTTGTTTATGTGTGATTCATTTTTTTCTTCCAAAAATCCTAGGTTTTAAGTTGTTTTAGATCACACTAGAACCTACATATAAATATAAATATCGAAGATAAATTTTTGCTCCATTAGATCACAATTTAAAAAAAATAGAGTAGGTTGTGGTTATTGCGGAACAAAAAAAGTTGCAGTCACAATTAAAAAAAACAGAGTAGGTTGTGGTTACTGATGAACAAAAAAAGTTGCAGCAACACTATGGCTGATAGAAGTCGTCCTGTTGCGGCCAAAAACATAATAGAAAATCCTTTCTGTTGCGGCCAAAAATAAAACAGAAAATCTAGATTACATTTTGAAAAATCCAAAGTTTTGAATGGTTTAAAATGCAATAAAAATCAAAGTAAATATAAATTCTGAATTTGAATACTAGATATAAAATTTATCTCAAATTTTCACTAAAAATTTGAATAATAAATTTATCTCAAATTTTCACTAAAAAGAAAATCAGTTTTATTCATAAAAATTTCCTCAAAGCTTATCCCAGGACCATAACAAGCTCCAACGACACTGTGGCAGTTGTCCTATTCCAACCAACATGAAAACAAAGAATTTATTTATAATCCAACACAATCACATTAAAATACATATATGCTCATTGTTTGTTTCATCAACAGTTGTGTAGGACCATGTTTTTCAATATTATAATAATTCATTTACAATCTCATTTTGTTTTGTGAAAAAAAGTGTTGAGTGTTTTGTCTCATAATCTACTTAGAACTTTTGATACTATCTTTGTCCGTTTAGATATTTTATTGGGAAATCTATTGAAACACGCCAGGTTATTTTATTTTATTTTATTCCTTTTCTTTGAATTTAGTAAAGTATAAAATTAAAATCTATGCTTGGCTAAGCCTAGTTTTGCCACCAAACTCCAAAGAACAATCACAATGTCTGTAGAGAAGAGTATAATGTTATTGGGATTAAAACCTATTCTTGGCTAAGCCTAGTTTTGCCACCAAACTCCAAAGAACAATCAAAACGTCTGTAGAGAAGAGTATAGCGTTATTGGGTGCACTGTGCACATTGCCTCTCTAATTTTCAGCTTTATTATATGGACAAACTATCTGTTGAAAGCGGTGAAATATTTAAAATATATTAGGAGTGAAGCTTTTGTAGAGGTTTTTCCCAGTTGAACACAAGCACTAAATATGGGTGACAATATAAATTTACAATTACCAACACTATTTTATCCACTGTTTTAAGAATAGCCGTTTCAACAAGAGAGAATAAGTGCTCTGGAGCTTCTGAAGGCAAGCTTAGTTATTGTTGGGAAGTGGTTCTGGTAATTGGTCAAAGAAATTGTTAATGTTTTAACTAGTGTTAATACATAAGTATTTAATTATTTGTCATAGTAATTGGGAATTGGGATGGCATGTAAATTATGGGGAGTTTTGATGGAATGGAAAATCCATCCTCTCCCCAATTTAGATGGAATTTGATAATAATAAATCATAATTTATTTTTAAGGTCACAGACATCAAATTGGTGTATGAGGCCTCCTTGTTTGTAAAACAAGGGACCCCCTTGATGCAGGGCTTTATACAGAGGTATACATATCCTACTCCCCTCTGGATTTGAACTTGTGACCTCCAAGGAGAAAACACATGCATAGAGCTAATTTTGTGGCCTCCAAGGAGAAAACACATGCATAGAGCTAATTTTGATGTAATATATACTTCTAAATATTGTAATTTTAATTTACATTTAAAAATTCTCATAAATATAGTGTTGTACATCAATATTTTAGTATTTTTCATAGTAATCGGGATGGCATGTAAACTATGGACAAAATAGATAATCCATCCTCTATCCAACTTAATGGAATATATAGCTAATTTTAATGTAATATATACTTTTAAATATCCTGTTTTTTATTTACATAAAAATCCTCATAATATTCTTGTAATTTTTGTTTACACACAAATTCTCATAAATATTCATGTAAATCTAACTGAAATAAGTTAAATAAATAATCAACTTATTATAATTTAATAGATAACTCTTCTACTCTTCTAAATCTACACCTTTTCATACCCTGCTTGGAACTTATTTAACAAAGCTACCTCCACTGTTCACAGGTTCAAGAACACATTCTCAAATGCTCCATGTTTGTAATGTCTTTGTTTTCCACGTAACTCCAACAATTTTCTCATTGCTTTAAGAGAATGGGTTTCTTGATAATGAAATTGATTGCAAGATACTATAGGTTGCAACATTCCATAAAGGGCGTGGATTTGAAGGAGAAATAAATTTAATGTTGAGTTTATAAAGTTATGCTTAGAGAGACCATTATAATTTGTATATGATTTCACAGTCTTTTTTCTCATAACTAAGCTTAGGATTTCCAAATGGAATGTGTAAGTATTTAATTGAACATTTATTGAAGAGTAATTTTTAAATCAAAACTTCATTATTGAAGGGTTAATTTATTATCAAAACTTCATTGTTGAAGGGCACAAAGTTAAACATTACATTTTTTGACGGGAAATAGAGATATCCAAAACGTAAAAAAAAAATTGTTTGACGGGTAAAGATGAATCCAAATTCCAACCCTGCCTTCGGGAGTTTCTGTATGCAGAGTTTGTATAACTCCCGGAGTGGTACGGGCCCGGAGTCATTAACCATGTTTATTTCTAATTGACCCAAGATTAATGTATCTTATCATTAAGTATCTTGGGAGTTCTTGACTCCTGCTCTTCGACGTTCAACGATTTCGGCCTATTGTGGATTGAAAACTCCCAAAGTAGTACAGGCCTGAAGTGACGTGGCACTTCAGGCATTCGGATCTACGACACTTCGGCTATTTGGGGTCAAAAGGATGATGTGTCACATAAATAATATGTGCCATGTGTCACTTGAAACAGTACATATGAAGAACCCAAAATATGCTTGAAATGAGTGCCACGTGTCATGGTATAGATGAGAGCCACGTGTCCTGACTGATGGATGCCATGTGTTTGTGACAGTTTGATGCCATGTGTCGGTGACAAATTGATGCCACGTCTCTTCGGTACTTGGGGCTTCAGAGGTTTCTGAATGCGGAGCTTGTATAACTCCCGGAGTAGTACGGGCTCAGAGTGATGTGGCGGCCTCACGTCACATAATGTCACGTGTCTTTACTGATGGATGCCACGTGTCTTTCGTGGATGAGTACCACGTTCCTCTGGCACTTCGCCCTTCGGGAGTTTCTACATGCAGAGTTTGTATAACTATTAGAGTGGTACGGGCCCAGAGTCATTAACCATGTTTATTTATAATTAACCATGGTACGGGCCCGTTCTGGATTGAAAAATGCCTGGAGTGGTACAGGGTCGAAGTGACGTGGCACTTCGGGCATTCAGATCTGCGACACTTCGGCTATTTGGGGCTTTGCAAGTTCCCGCTTGTTCTTAAAACCCACACGATTTTGAAACTTCGAATGCGCAGGTGTTGTTGATATAAAGCCACATATAGGTGTTAGTTTTATGCTGGACTTTGGGTCTTCCAAAGCATCTTCCATCACCATTTCCACATCTCGACCTCATCTTGTAAAAATGATTCTTTGTAACCTAAATGGGCAGTGGACTTATATTTCTAAGGATGAAACCCTGAGTGCCCAATCTTAGAGTATCTTCTTCATCTTGTAAGATAATTGAAGTTGTTAGAACACTTTAGAATTTTAAACTTTTAAATTTTAAAATCTTTTGTTTTTACCTCTTAAAAATAAAATTTCACCAAAAAAACTTAGGGAATTGCTTTTCAATTAAATAAATCCATGATCGTTATGTATTAATAAGGCGCTTACAATATGATCCATTGATGAGTTTCTTAAATTTGATCAAACGACTCTCATGTTCTCCGGATTATAAAGCTGCCCGAATTTTTAAAGAAAACCTTCAACGGTCACTTCGAGACTTCGTGCTTCGAGAATTTCAAGGCATCTAAACAACAAAAACCCCAAATATATGAAGCTCCGAAGTCCCGAAGACAGTTCCTCACAATAATCTTTAAAATGGTCTATCGATGAGTTATAGGACACATGTCATTAAATTTTTTCTTGGGCTGGCACCTGGCACTTGTTTTAAACATTTGTGTCAGCTTATTCACACATTTTCAGGTGAAACGTGTCACCCATCCTTTCTTGACACGTCACTAAAAATGACGTCATCACTGCCACGTCACTCTGGGAGATTTCCCTTCGGAAAATAAAACAAAGAATGCTTTCAAGACCGTCGAACTATCAAAGTGTTGAAGCATTTGATATCATAGCAAATAAAAATGTTTCAAAAAGCTAATAAAACATTTAACAATTTTAATTAATCATTATTAACTATTAACTAATCACTCCGCAAATTCGGCCCCTGGGAGATTTCTGTTGTGCTACATCCAAAACTCCCAAATGCCAAAGTGCTGAAGTTCGAGATGCACATTTAAGCAAATGAACTCCTGGAGCTCCGGGGTTTCGAAGCCCTAAAATACCTATAACGGTTCTAATGTTTACTCCAAGAATTCCGCCTTCAGAGGATTTCTATCATCCTTCATTCAAAACCCTCGAATACCGAAGTTCTGAAGTACTTAAGGCTAAAGGATTTTTAAAGCATGATTAATTAAAACATAAAAGTGATTAGTTAGTGATTCGTTTCTCCCGCAATTCTGCCTTCCAGAGATTTATGTCATCTTACATTCAAAACCTGTGAACGTCGAACCGCCAAAGTATTAATGACATTTATAACTGGATAAAGTTAAATATTTGGGTAAATATCACAATCGCCAGTTAATAAATTCCATAGATTTTTAATAATCACCTTGTCAGTAGATCAATACGAAGATTGATAGACTTTATGAATAAACACATTTCGAATCTCAAGTCATTCTACCATTTGCAATTAGAGTTTTTCATTCGGTAATTGAAAGCTTACAAACTTCTCTTATCACAGTAAGATTAATTTCATTTCTATGAGAATTACGGCACCATGTAAACCAGGGAAGAAGCAAGATGCATTAACAGATGATTCCAAACCAAACACAGATATTCTCTCGGACACCACTTCACAAACTACAGAGGCCATCAAGTCTTGGAAATAGGCCTACGATATCTTGGAACATGAGATTCTTCTATGTCCGGACAATTCAGCGAAATAAGAAGACAAGTCATTCTCAGCCAAGCTCAGAGTGGTAGCTCAGTCTCAACTGCACAAGATTGTTGCTCGACCAAAGATAATACCCTACAATGACATGATAAGATGGGCTCTAGAGCACGTTGACATTCAAACCATAAGCATTATCAGTTACTAGAACACCTTTGTTGGCTCCTTTCATCAGGAGGACATACAAGTAATGTATAAACTATCTTTTGCACCCAAATACACATATAATGAATCATTTATTCTAGATTTTGAAAGGAGAGAATGCACTCAATATGGCAGAAATGGTCATGACATAATCAAGACACGGTGGGGAAATATATCCAAGTTTAAATCCGACACTCATGGTATGTATTCCAAAACATCTTTAGATTCTCACATTTTATACATTGCCATGATGCTTTGCCAGTTATTTGGAAGGAAAAAGCCTGCACATTTCACAGTTGAATGGGTGTCTATAATCAATGAAGTGGCCAAAGGTTATTCTTTCAACTGGGAAAAAATGTTGTCGGATAACCTATCTAAGGAGGTTTTCGAGTACAAATCATTGAAATCAAGAGGGAAACATGTTCCTTTTTACATGTCCGCCTACATCATGGATGCCATTTGCTTCATGACTCCATTTCCCCTGATGAACTAGAGCTGGACCCCGTCTAGTTCTGAGCCTATACATTTCTACCACTCCAAACTATGGGAAAAAAATGCTAAATATTTCTTTTATGAGATCTGTCACAATGTAGTGGTACCCATTCATGTAGCTATCTATGGTCATCATCCGCCCAGGATTTCAGAGCACATTATGGGGAACTTAGGCACAATTGCAGATTGGTACATTGAAGAGAACTTCTCTTACATCAGAGTGTTCGGCTACTTCATTTCTCCCCATTCCCTTCCAAAATTCTTGCCTGATAGGTTGGTCTGCAGAGAAGTGGCATACCAAACAGTGGCAGGAGGAATCACCAAAGACTTGAAAGTGGCTCAAAAAAAAGGTATGGCCAATTTTTCCCATACATGTTGGCATGTTTACATTGTTAGATTTTGGTCATTCAAAAGTCGAGGTTGCAGCCTTGGAAGATGTCAAATTAGTTGACATTGAATTCAAAAGACATGATCCTCATAGGATGGTAGAGAATTATTTCACCCAGTTCAACATGAAAATATATATACACGAAGACTCCCCTTATGACAATGTTTTCCAAGGAGCTATATCCTATGAAGAAGTCTAAAATAGATTTCAAACTTTGCCTCCATACCAATAGGTTGGTTTCCTTAGCTTTCAAAAGCATAGAAGGAACAACTTGCCTAAGATTTTTCAAGGAGAGTCAAAGCCCATTCCATCTTCACATGAAACTAGATCCACAGAACCCCAACCAAGTAGCTCCACTGAGGACAAAACTAAAGAAGTATTGAACAATATAGATGCATTATTTAAATAGATAAAAGCATCAATGTCAGGCCTAAGTGATCAACAGTTATTAGCTTCCCTTGAAGCCTTCATGAAACATGGTCATGCTTTTCCCGCTTCATCACCAATTACTACCATTGTTACTAGTCCAGAAAAGTCTACTGCACTTATTTCCCCTATTCCCTTAGTAACTCCTTTATCTACCAGTTTTGAGGTTCCTAGTTCTGAAGTCATCCATCTAGATGAACTCACTCCCATCTTGCCTGAAGAGTTTCCCCCATCAAGTTTATTTTTCAATAAGAAAAGAAAAGATATCATAAGAAAAGAATCTCACCAAAAGGAAGGAGTGACCACCAAGAGACAAAAAAAAATATATGATGGACATGAACAAAATGACCCTGAATTTGCCAAAGAGGTTGTGGATTCACTAGGAGCCTTTGCCACTGCCAACCAATGGTCAATGGCCAATCTTACAAAGAAACTGCAAGAAAAGTCTCTCTTGGTTGAACAGTTGCAGAATGAAATGCAAAGCACAAAACATATTATCAGGAGCAGAATGAATTGTGACATAGAGCAAATCAGGTTGGCTTATCAACAATAGATGAAGCAACTACAGGAAAAATTCGAGATGAGTGTCCAGAATTTACAGATTAGTAATGCCATGATTAGTCAACGAGACAGTTCAATACAACAGTTGCAGACCAGAATAGCTTCAATGGAAAAGACAAAGACAAATAATATTGCATTCCAAAAACAAGCATATGAAATTAATGAAAAGTTGGAAGCTGTCCAGCAGGATCTATATCAAAAAATGGATATTATTCAGAAATACTATAAGGCAATAAATAATTCTCTGAAAAGTATTTATGAGAAAGACAACAATGCCTGTATGGCCAGATCCAAATTTTAGGAATTCATTGTATGCAGACAGAAAGACAATATTCCTGGTCTCGCCCCTTTTTCATAATATGAACATGTGAAAGGTGAAATGGCCTTGAAATTTTGGGAGACGAACCTAGAAGAAAGCAAGAAGCTTGCTAGGGAAGAAAATGAGACTTGTATGAATACCTTGTCTGCTATAGAGACAGAATTGGTTGAATTCAAAGGTAATGATATCTGTTAGCAACATTTCTTGTATAGGGGTATTTCCCTCTCCGATTTTAGGCTTCTGGTGTAAACGTATAGAAGTGGGGTTTTGAAAACCGGTCAGATGAGTTTTATTCAAAGGCCGCAGCCATAAGCATCGAGCACAACTCATAGAAGAAGTCCATTTCGGGCTTAAATCAAGCGAGCGAGCAGTCTGATTTCAATGGCAAGGATCAAGCGACGAAGCAGATCAACGATCATCGGGATTTCGGGGCTACCCAATTACCCGATATATAGTGTCAGAGAAAGCACCTATATTTCGAGACTAAATCTGGGTCGTCCGATCCAGTGACGCATGGCGCATGATCTAGTCGCGTCGGCATATCGACATTCGGGAGTTCGAAGGGTAAAAGTCCCTCGTCATCTCACATCTCGAAGCCCTGAACCCCAAAACGTCGATAAGCGCCTTTGAAGCTAAGCCTATGGTCCTAGCACCCGGTCACGTCAAGCGAGCCTGGTAATGGAGGCAGCCCTCTTCTAGCATCAAATACCATATCGACCATTCCTCTGGAGGACACGTGACGCAATAGCTGAGCCATGAGTGGGGCCCTTCGGGATTTTCACGTTGAAAGCGCCGAGGTCATCTTAGTCGTTCATCCATCAGCGAGGCTCGGACACATTTAATTTAAAGAGGGTGCAGATCTGGACGGTCATGATCCAGGCACTCAAATTCACGGACGAGGTTCAATTCCGCACCCCCTCTGTCATTCTAGCTTTAACGAGAGGGGGGGAGGTCCAGAATCAGAAATAATGTACGTGCTTATCTGGACGACCCAAGTCTCGACGCTTAGATCTACAGTCTGTATTGAATTCCGGACCCCCCCATCGGTTCTGTCTTTAATGGAGGGGGGGGTCCGGAATGGAATTTCACTCTAGTGGGCCCCCCTTCCTGTCGTGTCACTGTCTGAGTTGTCCTCCCCGTTACCACCTGTTCTCCACCTACCGCCACCCTCTTCCCCCGTCATTTGTCCAATTTCCCTCTTTCCATCCACATGGCCCCTCCTCAGCTCATCGCCCTCTCGTCTCCTGCCATGTGTCCCTCTCACTCCCAGTCACCTCCACCTGTATGATCATCCCTTTTACTCCGTGTCCACCTGTACCCCCGCACTCCACACACCTTCCTCCTCTTTCTTATTCAGACCGTGTGGCATTCCTCAGCTTATGTCACAACTCCCGTTTCCTCTCCATCACCTCCACAGTGTTGATGCCATCGCTCCCATTATACTCTTTTTCACATCCGCCATAGGGGTCCCTCGCAGCAGTCCAGCGAAGCAGCATCCAAAGAGAGCCTGTTCGACTGATCCAGGTGGCACCATTAGGAGACCTCCACGTCCCAGAAGGCAAAGTTGACTGAGGCTGTCCCAAGAAAGCAGTTATTGTGGTTGTTGCTGGTGGTTGAGCATCATCTCCGCCATAAAAAGAAAGTCCAGCAAAGGACTAAAGTTGGTCAATTCGTCTGCAGTAGGACAGTCCGAAATCTGATAGCATCTGTCTTGGGTGCACGATCGGCCAGAGTCTGCATGCGCAGATTGTCAGAGGACATGCAGACGCAATGTTTTTAATGCAACGTCTTGTTTTTGCTGTTGTTGTTGTTTTGAGTATATGTAGGCGTTTTCGCCATTTTTGTAATCATCGATGGTTGAGCTAGGCTCCCAATTGTAAAGTTTTGATGAAGTGTTGGTTGCTCTAGTTATGTATTGGCATTTGAGACTTCTTACTTTATGGATGTCAACATCTTTCCATCTCTTTGTTTACACTGTGTTAGAACATCTCGGAATTGGAGGATCCATTCGAGTTGCGCTATTATAGGATGATGTAGCTTGGATCACTGTAATAGTCTCAGGGTTTCTAATCAGTTCTTGTGCTTTCTCAACGCTGAATGGCTCGGAATTGGAGGATCCAGTCGAGCCACCTTTCAGTTCTTTGAAACTCGGGGTCAAGAGGATCTTGTCTTCTGAGTTTTTCCTCCTCAAGTTGTCGAAGGCCTGATGCCCGAGACAGTCTTGCTCACTCATCTCATTAAGTCTTCCATCTATCCATCTTATACTCAGCTTACTAACGGAAGTTGGATCAAGACCTCCCTTGTTTTCTACATACAAGGCCCGGTTTCCTGAGTCAAAGCTATATCTTCTTGAGTCTCTATCCATTCGATCACCCCATTAAACAAATCGTGACATAAAACTGATGGGCGTTGGGCTCTGCTCCTGCAAGCAATCCGGGAGTGACTTCTGACGCTAACAATACCTCTAAGACACTTGAAGAAATCGACATAGAAAATAATAAAGAAAGCTCTAGAAAGAATAAGGAAAGTATACAATCTATCATCCAACAGTTGAACCAAATTGATTTGCTCAAGATCAACGAGTTGTTGGTAAAACCTAGTTTGCAACACCAAATTACAGCCCATGTAGTAATGAAGATCCAGGAGAAGCTACCACTAGTACACAAGAAGGCATTTGCCTTTGAATTGAACGAGAACATTGAACTTTCGAGATTTGTCATAGCATTGATGGAAATGTGTACCCAGTTCAATGAACAGACGAAAGAAAGCACATCCAGGAGCAAATAAAGGAGCTTATGAAGCGCCAGCACATCCAGGAGAAAATAATGGAGCTTATGAAGCGCCAACACATCAAGCCATAACTCAACAAAATCTGCGTTCTGTTTTTCAATTTGGATTGTATTCTGTATTTAGAGTAGATATTGTGGAAAGTCTAACTACATCTAGTTAAGACAATTTTTGTATAAATACATAGATCTTACATCTTTTCCAGGCTTCTTCTGGATGAATGTAAAACAAAGAACTTATTGAATATTAATACAAGAGAAGACAGAGATTCTAAGTCTCATTTAATTTGAGTTATGTGTTTTCCATGTGTTTCCATTTCCTCTTCATATTAGCTTCCTTCTGTATTTCTTCAAGATTGAATAATTACAATTTAGTATTACATCTACTCTTATCTTAATACATCAGAACTCCATTCAATTACGAATTTTTCCTCTGTTCTTACTGTGAGTAAAAACAAGACCTTTGATCTATGTAAATTGTTGCATTCTTAATCATTTGTCAAGGGCACATCTTCATTTTTTCTACTACTAGAAATTAGTGTAATTTATACCTTGCTTTATTTTAACAGTTTTGTCAATCATTTCTACATCACTTAAAATTAAATTTACAACTCAGCTAACGAGATACTGCCTCTGTATTATCTTATCATAAATTTCACTTAAAGTTACATCTTAGAAGCACTATAAAAATGCACACATCGCACAAGACTCTGCCATTGAACTGGCCAGTCCACGCCATGCCAACGCAAAATAACTGGACAATCATTAAAGCCATTAAAACCCACCTCGTCAACCCTGCCATTTCGACACTTTCAAATCAGAATTGGAAGCTGAAACTATGATATTGTAGAGTGACCCCTATTATTAAGAACCCCTTACATTAAATGCTGAGGAATATGGCATTTCATGTCGCATATGCTGACAGAAATTCGATAAAACCGGCGAAGGAAATCCCAATCAAAGAATATATCAACTTACCTCATGCCAAATCTCCTGAACTGTCGAATCAACGAATTTTAGGTATGGTACGGGGATCAACGGTTCCCACTCTCTTTCAAGATCAATGGCTCACTGTTACTTCGGGCCTCCATACCTCTGCATTTATTCCCAATTCAACCCGGCATGGACTACGCTGCCATGCATCACTTGTTATATATATGATTTCTTATTATTGTTTGTGAAAGAGTAAGTAGTGTTTCCACTACAATGATTACACTATTGAATAAATCCAACTAGACATTGAAACACTGCTAGTCAACTAAAAACTCTCTCTCATGCTTTGATAAACCCTGTATTGTTGCTCCTTCAAGATGGTTAGGTTGAATCTGGATGAATACTAAATTATTTTGAATACTCTGAAATGAGGATTGTACTTGCATTATGTCTCATAAAAAATATTTTTTTTCATTTATTTTATGCAAAAATTCATTTTTAAAAGCAATATTTTTCCAAGTATACTTTATTTGTAAATGATTGATTACTAAACATTTGGATTGAGTTTTTTTGGTAAAATGATAAAAAAATAATATGGTATCAAATTAGCATCTATTTAGCAATTTGGCTTGTAGAATACGTGTTAAGTCCTTTTTATAGAAGGAAACCAATTTTAAAAGATCAAACACCTTCTCATATCTTCCCCCTCACACACAAGGATTCAATAAACAAGATGTAAACCTAGGTTATCTGCATAGCAAAGTCCCATCTTAATTAGTAAACCACAATACATATTTAAATTAATAAAATTACATATATTAAACTTTTAAAAAATTAAACCTATTTTAAAAATTGAACTTTATAAAATTTGAAATATCAATATTTTATTTAATATGTTTTAAAAATATATATACTTAATTTACTTTTATTAATTAATAACAAATTAAATGAAAATACATAAAAATAAAAGTAACATAAAAATATATAATAAATTGAAAATGCATCTTAACTTCAAATTCTTCCATTTTATCTCCTTAATATTTCATAACAAAAAAGTTCCATTTTATCTCCTTAATATTTCATAACAAAAAAGTCTATCAAATGAATTCAAGTTAGTAATTTGTTTAAAAAAAAGTGGGTTGTACATTTGGGGGATTGGATAACTTAACCCAGTTATAAAGATTTTATGGCAAATTATAAAAATTATATGGTAAATTTACATAGAGCTTATTTGAAACATGACATCTATGCAAACTCATAAAATTAAAACGAGTAATATGGTAAATTATAAAGATTATACGGTAAATTTATATAGAAGTTATCAAATGCATGTTTCACGTTCAACCGAGAGCGTGGCCATTATCAAAGAGAATCACATTATAAGAATTTGTTTTAAATGTTGTGAAATTGTAATAATATTAAAATAAAATATTATGAATATATCAGTAAGTAAGTAGAAGTTTATTTAACATGATTTTTTTTTTTTTTTAAATATAGTTAAATATTATAAAGAGTATATGATCAGTAAGTAAGTTTATTTAATATGATTTTTTTTTTTAAATATAGTTAAATATTATAAAGAGTATATGATTAAGTAGGTATTTTTTAATATGGAAAAAAATAAATATAATAATCTAAATTTAAAGTCATCATCAAGCCACATATTAAATTGGTGTATGAGAGGATTTGGCTATTAAAGTTTACAGAGGTATACATATCTTACTTTTTTTGGATTTGAACTTGTAACCTCTTAGGAAGAAACACATATTCTTAACAATTAAACCCACATATTATAACCATTTTAATAAATTTTATAATAATTTTAATAATTTTTTGAAAATATAAATAAGTAAAAATTCCATTCAATTATTATAATGATTTTTATTATAAAAAAATTAATAAATTTTATAATAATTTAAATAGATTTGGATAATTATTTTAAAATATTTGTAGAATTATTTCAAAATAAAATATAAGGATTATGAGCAGTTTAGTTCCAAATAACTTAGTCTATATCGTAATGGAATCAAAGATTGAATGATGTTGGAAACAAGGTTCATAAAACAAAACAATAAATTAAAGAGGTAGAGATCAAAAATTTGTTGTTTAGTGTGGATGTTCAACGAACATGAGAATTTAACAGAGAAACTCTTTCATTGTTAGACTTTTGTTTTTCAAAGTCATTGTAGAACTCACATATTTCATCTTTTGCAATCGCGAATGAATTGGGTTGATAGAAGTTTGTAGTGTTAGTCAACAATTGAGATGGCTATCGTGACAAAGAATGTTATTGAGAGGAAAAACAAGTCTGTGAGGAAAGTGTTAACAAATAAACTCTTTCATTGTTAGACTTTTGTTCTTCAACGTCATTGTAGAACTCAAATATTTCATCTTTTGCAATCACGAATGAATTGGGTTGATGTAAGTTTGTAGTGTTAGTCAACAATTGAGATGACTATCGTGACAAAGAATGTTATTGAGAGGAAAAACAAGTCTGTGAGGAAAGCGTTAAACAAAGCGCTTTCGAAGGGTCCACCACAATTATTACTAGAAGAATTTCCAAAATAACTATAGAAACTAATGAATAATCGAAACATTGCAGATAACATATCACTTAGTTCCATTACTTGATGTTGCTTATAGGGAAGCCATGGCTATTCTAGTGAGTGGTGCCCTCCTTGCAGTTCCTACTCATCACTAAGGGCATGGACAAATCCATTGTACTTCTTACTCATCACTAAGGGCATGGACAAAACCATGACAAACACTAACCATTGCCCCAACCATTGTCAAAAACCACCTTTAGCAATGCATCATCGATATTGGCATAGCATTATTGTGTTGGAAGTATTCGATAACGATCCTTGATCATCATAGAAGGAAACTTATGGTGACCATCTGTTAGCACTCTGTAAATTTGTTTGGTTGAGAAAACAAATGACAAAGGTAACCTACAAACCAACTTTAAGACTGGAAACTAGCCTTTCCAATCTAGAGAGGGCTCTCTCTGAGACTTGGTCTCTAATAGATAATGACTTTGAATTGTCGGCTAGATTTATGTGTTTGGGAAATGTTTCTGATTTCACTGGCAAGGAAATACAGAACTTTGGGCTATGGAGTCAACCTCCTAAAAGTGAGAGGAATCAATGACTTGGTAAATGAAACTTTGAGAGGATAACGACTAAGTAGGCAATGGTCTTTCAGTTCAAATGTCGTTGTGTGTGGCGAAAGAAAGAGTACATAAAACAACTCAGAGCACCATTAAAAATGAATTCTAACTTACTTAGAAGAAAACACAGAGTTTAAATGGCGAAGTCTAAAGCACCACACGATGAATTTTAGACTTATTAAACGTTCCAATTTAAACAAAGGGAAAGGCATGAATATACAAAAAACAGGAAGTACATACATAGATAGGATCACAATACATCAAACCACCACCATTATAATAGTTTCCTCAAAGCCTTGGGACTTCTGCATTATATTTCAATCAGGTTCAAAGATTACATTCAAGAGTCCCTTGTCTACACTACTTTGCCAACCGGACTTACATTGAAAAGATACAATATATAGAGAAAACCATGCCCTCTCAAGCAGCTATGCCTCAAACTACCTCTCATGGAATGTCGGATTCGGTTACTTCCTCCCAAATGACCTTTCAAATGGAGTTTACTAAAAATGGAAACCCGACTGCACCCACTCATAACATAACTGGCGTCTTCGTCGTCATCATTCAGTTATGAGTAAGATTCGATCGTCAAGCGGTGATGCATCAATGTTTTCTTTTGCGAGGTGCCCGAGTGATCGAGAGCACTATCAAAAACTCTACCACCTTGCGTAATGGGCTATGTTTGATGCTCGCGTGATCACTGGTTGTGGCATGCAGATGGCGAGTGGGTGTAGTGGACGTTTGTCTGCAGTCGCTCATGTACTCCAGGTGGAAACGACGGTCGGAGGACCACGTATCTCCTCCAAAACTGTCATGCATTTCACTTACACTTGTCCTCCTCAATAGGTAGGTTTAAATCATCTACGCGACGAAAATTCACCGCGCGGGTGTCGCGTCAGACTTCTTGTTTCTCGGCAGGAAACAAGACACGCGGGGAGAAAGATTCCATGCCACGATCAAAAAGACAAAATGGATCTGTCTCAATCATGCCTCTGGCCTTACCTGTAGCCTTAAAACTCTAAGCATTTTCCTAAGGGACCAGTTTCGGCTGTTCAGATTCTTCACTTGTCTCCACAAGACCGCATTCCCTTTCATCTTTGCTTGAGCGCTGGCGAGAGCCACGCGGGCGTTATCCATGGACGGTCTGCATTCTTTGAAGTGATATGCTATTCTTTCCTTTGATACCCTCTATTCCTCCCGCAGCTGAATGATTACGTCTTGTGACTCTCTGAGTTGTATTTTGAGCCAATTTTCATTCCCTGCTCAGCTCTGTGACGCTGTCGTTTCAACAGTCCTTTCTACCAACTGCTTTGTTAATTATTTGTTTTCCTGATACAATTCAGCAATAATGAGCTGCGCTTGCTTCAGCTGCTGCGATGACTCCTGAACCTCCATGTTTTTAGTGCCTTCCCTTCTTCGTCTTTCACAAATTCCCCTTCTTGAACCTTCAACAGGTTCCAGCCGAACAATGTGCATGAGTAACTTCTCAGCAATAGGCTGGGTGTGTGGTTCGCTGGGAGCTTGGGTCTCCTCGGGTTTCCTGATCAACCTTGGCCTGCCTCTTTTCCGGGGTGCTGGATGGTGAGATGAAAAATCTTCTATTTCCTTTCCTTTTCCAATGACCTCTTCCATTCTTTCCCCTGCACTGTGGAATGTTGTTCTCTTCGTGGATAGAGGAAAATATCCTTTGGGGTCCCTGGGGATGTCGACTGAGATTAGAAATGAATCCCAGTCTTTGTCCAGCCATCTCAATTCTTCGATTACCAACAACTTGATCAATGACAAATGGAATAATTTTTTCCTCAGTTGGTCAGCCTCGGCCTGGACGTTGTCTGCCATCCTTTCTAGGCTTCGATGCAAGAAGAAAGGTAGGTTCAAAGGTTTTTTCCCTGTGAATTTCATCAACATCCTGATGTGGTATGGGTATACTCTGTCAAACCTTCCTTCACAGGTGAAATACCTTCTAATCACCTTTAGGAGCTTTTGGAAAGGCTCCCGGAGGTACTGACTTGGAACGCCTGCTCCGATTTTCCCATTTAGGAAGTTTGTCTTGATAAAGTCTTCATAGCAAAAAACATCTAAAGGCATGCCTCTAAATCACTTTTCACCTCGCAGAGGGATCTCCGTCGCAGTTGACAGAGTTTCCTCCGCCACTCGGCAGGTGACTCCCACAATGGTCACGCAGAATCCATTAAACTTGAGGGCGAATTGTTCAGCCAGCTTCACATTGTATCCTTTGATCTTCTCACAATAGCAGATACATTCGAATTGTTCAAAGGATGCCCTGATCTCTGGATCTTCATTGATTAATTCTAGGTCTTGAGGCTCAAACCTCACGGCCCTGCCACTTCACGCATTCTTTCTTATGCTTTGGAATGTTTTCATAATGCAAATGTGTATTTGTTTCGCGTGTGCGGTAATGAATGGTAACACCCTCTCTGCGTGGCAAATGAGAATGATATACTTTGCAGAGACCTGTTGGAAAAGCAGTGACAAAAACTTTGCGTGACAAGCGAAATCAACCCCAAGATTCCACTGCGCGACTGCAAGGTGAGATGGAAAATTTCGGCGCAGTTGGAGATCAACGCGGTAACAAACAACAATGGTAGGCTCATCAAAGTAGGGAAGCGCGACGGAAAATTTCGGCGTGGTGGAAAATCGCGAGGAGACTTGTCGCGGGACAGATAATTTAGGCACGAAAAGAAACTCAGCACGATAGGGAGAAACTCCAAAGAAGAGAGGCTGACGGTGAGACGAACTATCGTCCAACAAACTAGCTCATGGGGAGCTCCAACAAGATTTAAACAATGTCTGAAAACGAAGGAGATGCGGTAACTTGAATGCACAAACTCACAATACAAACGATGGCAATCAACCTTCCCACAACGAACGACTCCAGGACTTGTAGGAAAACCCATAGACAACGCACAAATTCGGAAGGTAAAAGAGAAGCATGTAGGGTGACTAGTATTTATACTTGAACGAGCAGGGAATGGAATCATGGTAGAGGACAATAAATCCATGGAAACGAGAAGTTTGGAAGAAGGATGAAGATTTGCGTAGCAAACTCATGTGACGGGTACACTTTTAAGTGTGCAAAGTACACATGATAAGAGCGACATAGTATACGTGATATGAGTGCCGTGATTTTTTTACCTTTCTGACTTCATAATTAGGTGATGATGGTCGTTATATCCATCGACGTGACCTTTATCCCAACAACTTGCCTTGATATCTAGCACGTAAATTCCCGTTTTCTGATAGGACTAGAGCTTTTGGGAAAGGGACCTTTACAAGTCGCACATAAGTAATCATTACGCCCTTTCCCGACTCCAAAGTCCAGAACCGCTACTTGCTGATTTTGACCCATTCGTTATTCGATTCCTAACCTCACACGCTTTGACACACGAACTACGACTCATCTAAGACCGACTCTAACTGTAAAAATTAATTACGGTGCTAACACCATCTACCACTATCTCCATAAATAGTTTACACTTGAAACAAACAAATATAGGAATACACGTTAGCCAACAAAAATTAAGACAACAAACATAGTCATACACGTTAGCCAACAAAAATTAAGACAACGAACATAGTCCATAGGACATTGTTATAGATATACCTCTTTGAAAACATCCTACAATGGTTGCTTATCCTCTCAAAAAAACAATGAAAATAATTGATGAAAGTGACATTATGTACCTTGATTTTACATTTCATTGTTTATTTGAATATGTCATATCTAACCCTATAACTCATCTTTATTCCATCCATCATTTAAAAAAAACATATATCATAATCTGTTTTAAATGTTGTGAAATTACACTACATTAAAATAAAGCATTATGAATGTATTAACTCATCTTTATTCCATCCATCATTTAAAAAAAAACATATATCAGAATCTGTTTAAAATTTTGTGAAATTACACTACATTAAAATAAAGCATTATGAATGTATGCGCAATTGGGTGTCTATTCAACATGCACTTTTATAGGTACATTTTCCATTCTTTTGCATTTATATATTTCATCTCCAACCAAGATGGTCATCTTCTAAAAGACTCATAATATAAGAATATGTACTAAATCTTGTGCTCTTACAAATATTATAAGAGCTATATATAGGATTACAAATATATAAAATAAGTGAGTGTTTATTTAATGTATAAAAAACCAAATATTTTTAAAATTATAAAGAATATTGTAGGGTCTTGGTTTTGACATGTTTTGGCAGAGTCTATTTTATCTTGCCAATTACTTTTCCATTTGCCACCTTAATACTTTATAATGATATGTTTTTCACTATTTTGTCTCTAAAATGCATTATTGTTTCAAGGTAATCATTTAAGTCCAAGTATTTTATTAATGAATGAAATATGTTAATTAATTTAAGATGATGACATTACTGGAATATTTTTGTAGTCTGGTCAATAGGTCATGTAGTCGCTTTGATGGTTGAGATATTTGCCACTCATTCCAATCAATTCAGAGACGGGTTCTGGAAGGAATTGAGTACATATGGACATCCACCTTCCTAATTGGTCAACGCTCCAATAGTTAAGGCATTATTGCTAGTTAAAGATCCAATCTATTCATGTAGCCCATGAGATTGTTACAATTTCATGCCTTCAGTGATGAAATCGTAACTAATTTACTAATACGAGATTTGTTGGTTCAATTAGTTCATCTGAAGAAAAAAATGCAATGTATGGACTATATTTAATGGATTACACAGGATTGTAAGTTCAAAGGTTGCTAGTCTTCATTTTAAATCTTATTGTATAGATATCATAAGAAATTGTGCTTCGACAGACATGATAGAGGACATGATATAATAGAATGATATAGTATACGAGCATGCATATTGTACTTTGTTCAATTATCTATGTACTATGTTACCTTTTGAATATAACCACTGGTTGGTGTGCCATTAATTCATGAGTTGTTGAGTTTGTAAGTGTTATTGGGCGTACTTTTGAGAGAAGATAGGCCCCCCTTCGTCTTAGAAGTATTCCCCAATGTGTTGTTTATTTATTTGTTTTAGCCATAGTTTCATTATTTTCATTAATTCGTTAAGCTTAGTTTTTGTAGACAATTGATTGGAATTTTGTAGTCAGCTTATTTAATTCTTGTTGCAATTTCATTTGATGTTATAGCTCAATTATTGTGTGTGAATAGGAAGCTCCATGTTTGATTGTTGACAGTCTAAGTGGGTGATTCTTTGCGTAAGAATTGTCCAGAGTTGCATATCGTTGCAATAGATGATTGCCACACTTCTATGATTAACAAGTTGCTCATGAATCATCTTGATCACATACATTAGTGTTCTTGATTTCGTTGCTTTCACTTCAGTTAATAGTTGCCAATCCAACTGATAGAGTGGATCCAACAGAGTATTGTTGGGTATAAAACCTATATCCAACCAGCAATGCAACCTTAGAATGTCCACTATCAAATGAACAAATAGATTTATAGTTTACTAGAATTGTGTGTCTTTGAGATTGTTCTGCATATAGTTTGTCTGGTGCTTCACAAGTATACAAACCCGAATTGACAATTAATGAACCAAATTACTATCATATAATTCTCCCAACAAATATATAAATAAATGGATATTTATTTCATAATTATATATTTAACATTATATGGGGTGGTAGGTGTAGGGAGGGTTATAATTGATTCCTGAGGGAAAACTAAAATGTTCTTTTACCCAGGGTCTAGGTGTCGATTCAAATAATAAATAAAATCCATATGCATTGTGGCAAGGACTCAATATTTCCAAAGACATAGGTGTGTGTTTGATCAAGTTGGTCGAAGATTCCGAGATGATTATCAATCATATGGTTAAAAATAATTTTCTCAAAGATAACCCGCTCACCTCAATCCTAGACCGAGGTAGACAAATGGAAGGATTCTTCTCTAATATACAATACTACCATGTCCTTCGAGATTACAAAAAAGAAGTTGATAGGTGGGAAAAATATGGAGCAAGCCAAAGGGGAGGGGCCTTATGTTTAATGGTGTATCGTCCCACCAAACAATCCCTTAATTAATGACTTGTACATTAACACATTTAACAGTGGTATGTCATCATGTGGTGAATACCAATGTACCCATCAAAATTCACATGGCATGTAATCCCATTCAGTCCTTCCAACATTTGAACTTAATTTCAAAGAGGTAGGACCTCTATGCTCGCATGCTCCCAAATCTATTCCTGCATTTTTTTTCTCTACTATACATTACTTCCCAGGCTCATTGTGGGATAATGGCATTAAAGTTGGATAGACGTTGGGGGCTTCTTATAAATTTTGTTATCTAGGTTATCTTTTATTCTGCTCTATGTTTTTTCTTTGGTTTTTAAAAGGATGACAAGGACCTATTAGGTGAACCACTGTTATTGGACTAATTGGTAGGTGCAGACACTAACAGATCTCCCTAGATCCACCTGGATCTAGAACAAAGCAAGACAAGACATGACTCTTTCCCTAAGTTTTGACCATTGAATTAGCTAGTAGGAAGGAACAAGTAACATACCTTATTATCGCTTCCTAGGGTCTTTGTTTCTCCCGCTTCGCTCCGATGCTCTCATGAGGTCAAGACCAAGACAACACAAACCAACCAAAGTGAATATAGAAAAATATATTCAACTGTCAACTTATGTGTATGATCAAGGAATTACACAATAAAGTGAGAATAGCTTTATGGGAAAGGGACATGCCACTGTATCATATTAATTGAAAGTAAAGATTACAACCTGATAGCCTTGATGTCGCAAGCTTCCTTTCGATGGCTCTTGGCTCCAACACACACACTTGCTCAATCCTTGCATGAAGAAGATCAAATCCCCTTGATAGACTTGCTAGAGTCTCCAAGCTGCTGTTCAAGCTAAGTCATTCACACAATTCTTTCACCAATTCTCCAATGAATCTTGCTTAACCTTTTCCATGAGAATTCCCTCAATATATAGGAGAGAATGAGATAGTTACTTGGATAAGAATGATCCCACAATATTAGGGAATCCAGTACAAGGATAACCATTCGAATGCCAACCCATTCTTCTAGAAGATTCCCTTCTAGAACCATCGAGAATTCATTTTTTTCCATGCTTTAGGACGAGTTCGCACCCTAGCTATTTAGCACAGTGTGAGAAGTTCGCACCCTGGCTTAAGGCAGCCTGCGAGAATGAGTCATTCTCGCACCTTAATACATTAGCAGCCTGCGAACCCTCTTCAAAAGTGAGTTTTCTGGGAAGAGATGAAAGTAACATTTCTCAAGAGAAAGTTCTTAGGAAGAGCTTGAGTACACCATCATTAATACACCATCATGATGACCAAAATCATGGGTAACAACCACCTCCCTGGTGGAGCACCAATTTATCTCAGGTTGTTGTTGAGCATGGAAGCTACATAAAAGATCAGTTTGTGGACCCTTGGGTCACCCATTCATTGAATTGGATCATTAAGAAGTGTTTTCTATTTAACATCTAGACACAAAGGAGTTTCTAGGGATTCGATGATCCAGGCGTATACTGGTGGCCACCCACCTATTCCACTAATTTAGAATGGTTCCACATCTTGGCAGTTTTTCTATAGTTTTTCGGGTCCCAAACTTCTAGGGTCATTTTGAGGCCCTAAACGACATTGTTTTGGCTCAACAATGCCTATCTTGAGGTTGAAGGTAGATGCTAGGATAAATGGAATGTGTACTCCTTGACTAGAACTTTCCAACGAGGTATCGAGCACCTTAAATGGAGATCGCATGAAAACGATGTGCCCCTGGGAAGTTAACGTATCAACTAACCACATCGGGGCCCACACACATTTTGGTGTTTTATCTTTTGGGGTTAGGGTTTTTCATGGTTAGGGTTTTCTCATTGATGCTTTGTGTTAAAAGGATTTTTCGACCTCTTTGTAATCAACTTCTTACGAATGAGACTAGTCGTCACATCTCTATCTTCAGAGATGAGATACCACCATTATAGACAGCTTGTGTGCTTTACATTTTACAGTATTTTGTATTTCAAATAGTCATTAATAGAATATGAGTTTATCTGTATTAATGTGCTTCTTGCAATATCTATGTGTATCCTTGTTATATATTTTATTTCATGTTGTTCGCAATATAATCAAGATTGGTGGTATCATAGCAGTCTGCTCCTTTTCGTTTCTTAGTTCATGTCCCCAACAAGGTCAAGGTATAGAGTGTTGGGTCTCGAGCTAGTTTCTCTTGAGGACAACCTCTCTGACCAACATAAGCGACCTCCCATGGTAGAAGAAAAGAGAGACGACAGAATCAAAGATCTTATCAAACTGTTGCTCGAGGAAGACCTTGTGCAACAAAGGAATGAGATGATGGATAATTTCACCCAGATCCTTTGACAACTTCCAACAACGACGGCGACACCTTCAACCAATAGTCACTTCAAAGGTGTGACACCCTTCAAGGTACAAGTTAACTTTTATGTTCCTTTATTTTAAGGCTATATAGATGTTGATGCTTTGGAAAAATGGTTAAGTCCTCTAGAGGGTTATTTCTCTGTCCAAAATTTTCCCAACAGTGGAAAAATCACCTTCACACTCCTTAAAGCTCTTCCCCATGTCAGATATTGGTGGGAAACTTACTGTGAGAAACATCATGTCGGAGATGAGGTTGCAATTTTTGGGCCATAACCCACTTGGGTGACTTTTTTTGTTTCCCTCGAGGAGCAATACTACCCTATTGGAAACTATGATGACTAGTACACGAGATGGACAAATTTGCGTCAGGAGAGAGACTAGACGGTGTTGGAGTACACCAACATATTCCATACCTTGCGCATAAACTTGGGTATTAAATAATTCGAGTGGCACTTGATCCTAAAGTATCGTAGTGACCTACATAGGTAAGTCCAAACAAAAATGGAGTTCCTGGACATCTCCTCCCTGGGAGTCACTTACCGATGTCAAGATCGAGCAAAAGTTAAAGAAAAAGAATAAGTGGGATTTTAGCTATGCAAATATATCGTAGATGAAGCACGGTAAAGATGGCCCTAACTTCCAAAGAAAAGAACGAAGTAAGGAAGGCTAGCCCCAAGACAATCAATCCAAGCCACCGACAAAGAAGGGTAATGAGAAGTCGAAGAAGGACACTGGTAAGTGGTGTGAGTTCCACAAAATATCTTGGCACAACATTTGATGAATATCGCTCCAAACAGTCATTGTTGGCTTAGAATAAAGGTGCAGAGTCGAATCTAGACTCATAATCTAATTTGAAACTAAATAAGGGAAAACAAATCATTAACCTAGAACCCCAAGTCATCGTCGCTACCAAAAAATTCTAGCTGGAGGAACCAAAGGAGCTTGAAGAAGGGGAGCGCCTCTTCCACTCACAGATGTGGGTGAAGGGGACCCCCCTCCCTTTCATTGTTGACAGCGGTAGCTAGAAGAACCTAATCTCAACAAAGGTCATCAATAGGTTGAACCTAAAAATGATGTCACATCCTCATCCATACACCATCGATTGGCTCAAGTGGGGATGAGACATCCGCGTCAGCCAACAATGTTACCTGCACTACGACATCAAACACTTAAAAGATGAGGTATTGTGTGATGTTTCCCCCCTTGAAGTTTGTGATGTTCTTTCAGAACAACCATATATGTGAAAGCATCATGATGTTTATGAATCTAGGCCCTGTAGTGTCATTATTACTTTGGAAGGTCAAATCTACAATGTACCAGAGGCAGTCCCAACTATTGCAGTCTCTTTGATCCTCGTGAAGCAATGCCGAAAGGTGGTCTCTCAGAGGTCCAAGATATTTATCTTCTTTATGGTCCGATCAGAAGGTGAATGAAAGGTCATTGCAACAACCAAAATATCTGCAAGAGATCTCTCTATCCAGCAGTAACAGGTGGAAAAGATAGTAGAAGAGCACAAAGTCATCTTTGCCTCACCTACTGGGGTGCCTTTCCATTGTCAGGTAAAGCCCTCAATTGATTTGACACCAAGTGTTCCTCTGTATAACAACCCTGTATACGAGCGTTCTATTATGGAGAATGAAGAAATCAAACACCAAATACAAGAACTAATTCTGAAGGGCCACATCAGACCAAGATTCGCACCTTGTGGAAGCCCGATTGTTCTGGTACAAAATAAGGATGGGACGTGGCAACTTTGTATTGAATACAAATCCCTAAACAATATCACAGTAAAATCCCGGTAACCAATCCCTCGGATTGATGATCTTCTCGATCAACTCAAGGGAGCCAAATTTTTCAGTAATATTGATCTGAAGTCACGCTACCACTAGGTGTTGATTGAGCAAATAGATGTATGGAAGACAACCCTCAAGTATAAGGAAGGTCTCTTTGAGTGGTTGGTCATGCCTTTCGGCTCAAATAATGCCCCGACCACATTCATGCAGATGATGGATGATATATTGCGACCATTCACAAACTCCTTATGGTTGTATATCTTGATAACATACTCATCTTTAGCAAAACCTGGGAGGAACATTTGAAGCACATTCAACAGGTCTTGGGCACCCCGTGACAACACAAGTTAAATGACAATTTGGAGAAATGTTCCTTTGGCATGCAGAAAATCCAATATTTAGGATACATCATGGATGAGCAGGGTGTGCATGTGGATTTGGCCAAGATCCAAGTCATCCATGATTGGTCAACCCTGAAGACACTAACCGTGCTCCAAATCTTCTTGGGCCTCACCAAATTCTACTATAGGTTTGTGTTGGGGTTCTCTCATATCACTTGGTCTCTAATCCAGGTGATCAAGGGTGGAGTGAAGGCCAAGTTTGTTTGGGCCACATCCGAATAGGTAACATTTGAGGATTTGAAATTCCACCTCTACTCAACACCAATCCTTATTTATCCAGACCTGGAAGAACCATTTGAGCTTGAGACAAATTCTTCAAGTTATGCTATCAACGTAGTCCTCACTTAACATGGGCATCTGATGGCCTATCACAGTGAAACACTATCTGATGTTGTTCACAGACACCCCACCTACGGAAAATAAATGTACTCCATTATGCAGGTGTGTCAATAGTGGAAGCATTACATTCTAGGGAAGGAAATGATCATCCACATTGATCACATGCCTCTACAATTGATGCAGACACAAGCAAAGTTGCATAATGAATTCCATCATAAGTGGTCCTTGTACGTGCAACAATTCCACTTGAACATTAAGTACAAGAAGGGTAGAAACAACCATGTTGAAGACTATTTCAGTCGTCCCTCGATTCTGGCGCTAACCATAGTTCTTAACTCCTGTTAGTCCTTAACCTCGTTTTTGACTGATTGGGTGTCCTTAGTCCATGTCCTACCCTTTTTCCATGATTTTTTATTAAACTCTGTTTTTCCCTTCTCAACTTGAAAGCTTATTTTAAATATTTTTATGCACTTTTTAAATGAATTTGAAGTTTTTGAAGATTAGGACATGATATGAAATCTTTCTATCACATCATGTCTTTTCCTCATTTGAATTTTCAAATTTTGTCAAACTGGAAAGGGCGTTACAAGAATAACTGATGCAGGAGCATCTCTCACTCATCAAGCGAGCCAGCGCGAGGAGGCAAAGGAACAGCTGGACAGCGCCAGCATTCAAATTTTGGGGAACATTGTAATATGGCTGCGCCAAACATTAAATGTTTTGATGTGATGAAGCGCACTTTGTATATGTAATGGATCTTGAGCGGATAAGCTCTCGTCCTTAGGTAGCTGAGGCATTTACTTAGATTTAATGCAAGTAGATAGAATAATTAACTGCAGATTAGACAGTTTAGCTTTCGAGAGGGAAAACGGAGTATAGACACCCTCCCTTGTATCATTATAATTCAATTCATACATTTAGCATTAGAGGGAAGAAGAGAGAACAGAGCAGAGAAAGGTGTGAAGAAACCTCCATGTACAGTTATTGAATTAATAGGAACAACCCTGATTCAATTCCATGGATGTGTTTGATCTCTGTGTGTTGTTGATACTATGCTTGTGCATGTTTGCTTCTTTTTATGCTTATCTGCTATATGCTGCATATGTGATTGCGTATCAGGTTCGTAACCCGAGGGAATGAGTTTCAATTGTTTCTCTACTTAGGCCAGGAGATTCCTGCATCGAGTGCAGTTGAATACCTCCGCATAGAGTGCGTCGAGGAGGCTAAGTAGTTGAACTTTTCTTCTCTTTTGCAGAGTTGTGTTGAGTTGCTCGAGCCTTGCAGGTGAGTGCAGGTTGGGCGTGGAGTCTCAGTAGCAAGTCTGAGAAGAGAAGGCCGAAGCTGGTGCAAGCAGGAGTGCACAAGACGCAAAAGACTTCAACACTTGGAGAGTGGTTGAAGGTTGAAGAGTGAGCAGAGTGCGTGAAGATTTCTCTGAGGGAGTCAGAGGAACGAAGCTCAAGAGGGATAGCTCCTTTGTGTTCGCTGAAGAAATCGACCCAGCAGAGGTCGCACAGGACGAAGGTGGCGGAGCATAGATCTCTTCATAGGGGAAGAGAATCGGCGACTTGGAATCGTCGTGCAGGCTCGCGAAGTCCCGTGGATCTTTGGATCTGGGAGAAGGAGCGAGGCGGTTAACCCTCAGGCGCAGGGACAATCATTTGGTTGCATATCGGCGAATCGAAGTTGGCGGGTGCAAAGGTTTCATGCACGTCGAAGTCGCGACGCGCGATTTCTCGATTTAGCGGGAGCCGTCGATCCTTGGAGGGACAGGTGGCACAGATCCGAAATATCGGAGTTTCGGTATTCGGGTTTTCCAGCAGCAGGGAATTTGGTATCGTGGATCCGCGATCCGCGAAGTCCCGAGACTAACGTGGCAGCGTGGGCCCCCGGAAGACTTAGTGGAGGACAGGTGGCCTCACATCGGGGATCGACACTTCGGTACTCGGGGATTAGAAATACAAGGACTCGGCATCGCGAGCAGCGATACCCCGAGGATTGACCATTGACCATCGACTTTCGGGATTTCGGCGGTTGAGTGACTGGGAGCAGTGTCACGGACCTCGCGATATCGCGAGACCCGATCTCCCGATCTCCGAAGGGAGGATCGCGTGGAATTATAACTGTGGGTAGAAGACTCCCGAGGGAGCTGGAAGAGCTTGGGCTCTTCGGGCCGAGGATTGTGAAGGTCCTGGTGGTGCGACCGTCCACTGAGGGG
>ML796062.1:258756-330534 GCA_009831015.1 Picea engelmannii
TGGAATCGTCGTGCAGGCTCGCGAAGTCCCGTGGATCTTTGGATCTGGGAGAAGGAGCGAGGCGGTTAACCCTCAGGCGCAGGGAGAATCATTTGGTTGCATATCGGCGAATCGGAGTTGGCGGGTGCAAAGGTTTCATGCACGTCGAAGTCACGACGCGCGATTTCCCGATTTAGCGGGAGCCGTCGATCCTTGGAGGGACAGGTGGCACAGATCCGAAATATCGGAGTTTCGGTATTCGGGTTTTCCAGCAGCAGGGAATTTGGTATCGTGGATCCACGATCCGCGAAGTCCCGAGACTAACGTGGCAGCGTGGGCCCCCGGAAGACTTAGTGGAGGACAGGTGGCCTCACATCGGGGATCGACACTTCGGTACTCGGGGATTAGAAATACAAGGACTCGGCATCGCGAGCAGCGATACCCCGAGGATTGACCATTGACCATCGACTTTCGGGATTTCGGCGGTTGAGTGACTGGGAGCAGTGTCACGGACCTCGCGATATCGCGAGACCCGATCTCCCGATCTCCGAAGGGAGGATCGCGTGGAATTATAACTGTGGGTAGAAGACTCCCGAGGGAGCTGGAAGAGCTTGGGCTCTTCGGGCCGAGGATTGTGAAGGTCCTGGTGGTGCGACCGTCCACTGAGGGGAAGGTTGCGTCAATAACGCTATTCTTGCAACGCTGGGAATAATCATTGTTCTGCATGCGCCACCCTACCCAGATCATGTTCTAACATTCAAAATCACTATTAGAGAATCTGCACATATCTATATGATCTATTTCAGGATTCTTATTCTTATGATGACAACTAAATCCGGATGATCGATCTGTACTCTCCACCTCAACATCAATTCAACACGCTCAATTATCATTCCATATGAATGAAATCATTATCTGCTTATTTTAGTATGTCTGTCATTCTACACATGCTTTGTAGGTAAAGAGATAACTCTTATTTTTCAACAACCCTCGAAAGTTGGAGATCAAACCCTCGATATTCTTAGAAATTGTTTGCAACATTGTATTAGTGCTAGAGTCATCAGATAACCAGATTGGAACCTGAAGGGACAAACTTGCTAGAAGCATTTCCTCAGATGGCGCATAATTTCAAGGATTTTGGTTGGTTCGACTTCTTCTCAACATTCCAAGGTCATGACGAGAAGATCTCTATGATATTTGCTCAGAATTTTGATGGTTTTGAATCTGTAGTTGGTAGAATTCTGATGCATGTGACATAGAATTCCATAGATAAAGCTTGCAGGTTACCGGTATATGGGGAAAGATGGTGGAAGAAAGAAAATGTAGTAATGGAGTTTGTAAATCAGTTTTTAATTCTAGAAAAGAAAAACCACAACTGGAGCCAATGTATCCCACATAGCTGGGTGAGGAAAGAATGACACACTGCCCTGCTGATTATCCACAGGTACATTACATGTGAAGGAAGATTTTCTCTGGTCCATCTCTATCATATTAGACTGTTGATCCATGTAAATGGTGATTACCCTCTTAACCTACCCTATTTCTTATTAAAACGTTTATCCAAGATGTCTAAGAGGATCCAGTCAAATCCTGCCACAACAAAAAATAATCTTTTTCATCAGGGGTTGATCAGAACGTTGGTAGTATTTTCCTTAAGTGAAGTTCAGAGGTCTTGGGACTGGTTAGTCCAGTCATTAAAACCTAATCTACAGGCAACTAAGTCTAAAACTGTCAAGGAGAAGACACCTGCAAAAGAGAAACATACCTCTCAAGCCATTGAGGTTTTGATGAAAGAAAATTCCCCTGCAACCAAGGTAACTCGTGTTGGCAAGAGAAAATTACAAACCCAGCAAGCTATTGGTGATTTTCCTATGGGTAAAATTAATGAGAAAGGCACTACCAGTCGAAGTAAGAAACTTAAAATGGATGAAGAGGTTGACACCCATCTTGATCTAGATATAAAAAGGGAATTTGATGAACATGAAGATTACATCACAAGTCTAGTTCAAACTCCAGCCAAATAGAAGCAACAACCTACATGAAAGAAGACTGCGAAGGGTAAGAAACAGAGTAAGAAGAAAACACCTGTAGCTAAATATCCAAGAAGAAATTCTATCAGAGCTGCTAATAAATTCAGCCTGAATTCAAAAGCCATGTTTCATCCTTCCATCAAGAAGGAGAACCTCATAATCATAGAAGACATTTTCAAAAGACTCCAAGAAAGAGATCAAAAAACAGGTTGTGGCATCTTCTTTACATAAAACAGAGAAAGAATCTGAGGAACAGAAGAAAAGAACAGAAAAGGGAAAGCGGATTGCACAATACTCCAGAAGACCTGTGACCAAGGAAACTACAAAGTCAGCTTCAGTATCTGAATCTACATTTAAAGGAATAGATGCAGTTAATGATGAGAGAAATGATCTTTTTCCAGAACTATATCAACTGCAAGATCTTCCAGAAACCAAAGACTCAAAAAGCACAGATGAAGAAGACCTCGGTACTGGGCTATGTTCAAAATGTGTAATTAAACTAAGGAAACCCCAAGCTTCAATAGATTTGAACTTACCTGCCCCAGTAGAGGAATATCTAGAATTCAAGGTGGAAGCAAGGAAAGAAAAAGACAGAGTAAAGGAGCTGCATAGTATGATTAAGCAATTGAAGAAATACAAATCTTTTGTTGAGCAATGGAATGCTAAACTACAAAAAAATATACAATATTTCAAAAAGAAGAGGAAAGAGAAGGCATTACTAAAGGAGGAAAGAGAATCCAATATAATATTATATTGGCATAATGTTGTGCTAACAACTAAGGTCAAACAAAGAGAGACCATGGCTTCTGCAGTCATCATACCATGATAATTCAAGGAAATTATGCCTCAGTTTTGATTGTTCAATGCTATTACTCAAAAAGTAAAGATGAGCAGTTTGGTTCTTAGTGATGGGTTCAATTCAAACTTTTTGACATCTCAGATGAATCAACCCAACAAGATAGTATTCCTCTTTTTGTGGGATTTGTTAGTTTTATAAAATTGTTTCCTAATCTATATTCGGATTGGTTGGTGAGCCTACTACAATATAGGCATTAGAAGTGCTCGTATGAGCTTTATTCTCCTAGAAAATAGTCATTGGCATAATCCTATTGTAAAATTGTAAACTAAAAAATAGGATCTAGAGGAGTACTCAGTGTGCTTTAAAAAGACACTGTAAAGATTGTATGTGGATCGATTAGTTGGGCATTCAAGGAATTTTTTGTAAAAAACTCCACTGTAAGACAAGACTGTATTTCATATTGGTACTAAATGGAAAAGGCATGTTGATGGTCAAATCTCTTTCATATCTTTATCTGTTTCTTTTCTTACTTGAATACATTTATTCTGTTGCAATGCATATGATTTCTTGATTGTGGGTGACACAGTGAACATTTTTTTGTTTTTGTTCATAATTAAGATTGTTTCAAGTACATGTTCTTGTTTCTTAATGCTATTTTGAAATAAGAAATCCATGTGTGAGTTGACAAACTAGATACTCACATACCTTCCTTTCTTTATTTACCTTTCCATCTTATCTATTAAAGTGACTACCATTTACTAAACCAATGGGATGTTTACTTGGTTTTATATTGAGTTATATGTTTATTTGAATCCTTGAACCAACTTTCAACCATTTTCTAAAAACCTATTCAGAAAACCCTTAATAAATACCATTGCAATAACTTGATGATGCCCTAGATTTCCCTCTCATAGTCAAGTGCGACTTTAGGGACTAACATATTTTGGCGTTGTTGCCGGGGATGAAGGAACGCAATTTTTTTCCCTAGGAGAACGACAAGATCAGATCTAAATCTTGATGGTGGACAAGAATTTGGACAATTACATGAGACTGTGTATTTTTCACCTGGTGACTCCTCTGTAGTAATTCTGGCTCGTAAAAGAGAAATCAAAGGACTTAAAACTCCTCCAACTTCCTCATCCTCTACAAAGAAACAAGTGACCAGAAAAAAAACCCATATCATAAGCCTGTTGCAGCAGTGTCAGATCCTGAAAAGTTATTGAGAAAATCTAAAAACACTCCTGGACAGTCCTCTCTTTCAAAAGAAAAAATTTCTTCTACAAGTACTCAAGGACAATCTTATGAAACTGTCAACATCTTTCCAATTGAAGAAGTTATTCCTGAGAGTGAAACAAAGCCTAGTGTTGAACCTTCAGTTGTTTCTTTCGCTTCAACTATCTCATAATTGAATTTAGATCAATGGAAATTGTTTGTTGAGCTCATTGAAGAAGAACAAACAAATACCTTATCTATAGACAAATCTTTGAAAGTCTTTCCGAAAGATATTAAAAGTGAACCATATACACTCTCATAATCACCTCAATCCAGTTCTACTTAAGAGAATAAACCACATTATTATTCCTTTGAAAATCCTCTGTTTCGAGAACCTTCAACCTACTCTGGTTCAGATAAGAAACCTCTGATTTCTTTAGTTGAAGATCAAAAACTTATATCATCCCAATTAAGTTGCTCCACCCAGGGAACTGTTTCTCTTTCTACATCACCAATTCTGCTCACTCCTATAGTTCAAACACCCATTGTGATAAATATGTATGTGAATAGGATGGATGCAATTGTTTCATCCATATATGCACCTTTAAATTTACCACAAGTTTTGTATGCCTTCCCACCTAATGATTATATGAAGTATTTACCAAGATTCAATGGAGAGGGAGAAGTTACTGCTGAAAAACACTTAAACTCTTTCTACAATTTTGTAGATAATTTTAATGTGGAGCATGCAGATGTTTGGATGAGACTTTTTGTGCAGATTTTAGATGGAGAGGCAAGGAAATGTTTTAGAAGCCTGCCTCCCAATTCAATTATTGATATTGATGCACTGGATGATACATTGTTAAGACACTGGGGAGATAAAAAAAACTGCTTGTATTACATCATTGAGTTTGGTGCTTTGAAAATAAAACAAGGAGAATCTATATCTGATTTTACCAAAAGATTTAATAAAATGTATAGTAAAATTCCAGATGAAATCAAACCCACAGATACATCAGCCAAAATTACTTTTGCCAATGCCTTTGATGCTGAGTTTTCTTTGTTGTTGAGAGAAATAAGATCTGCTACTCTGAGTCTAATGTAGGAAGCATCCATTGAAGCAGAATATAACATACTAGAAGCAAAGAAATTCAAGTTTAGGGGTGATAGAGACAAGAAAAAATAGATAGAAGAACTCCCTTCTTCTTCTCATACAACATCTGATTCTAAGATGGATGAAATGTCCAAAATGTAGAAAACCTTGACATCTAAAATGGCCAGGCTGAAGATGGAAACAAAACAACCTAGAAAACCTACACAAGAAGGTGGATACATAAATCCTAACCACTTTAGGAGGCCTAACAATGTCCCTCAATTTTTTCCCAGAGAAAGGAGAAATCAAAAAGATCAGAAAGTTTTGCCTCCTTTTCAAAATAATGCAGTAAAGGAAGTTGAAGAAATTGATGACACTGAAGACGATACTATAGTTCATTTAAATGATACAGAATTACCTCCCACTCATTTGACACAACAAGATTATGAAGATGCTCTTATACTAAATCAGTTTGAGGAAGAGGATGCTGAAGAAATTATCCAGAAAGAACCTAAAATAAAAAAATATGGTCTTAGGTCTAGATCAAATACACCAAAGGTGGATATACCTGTTCCAACTAAAAATACTAATGCTTCAGTCAAATCATGGGTCAGTAAAAAAGTTCAAGGGTTAAAATTGATCAGCAACCAAAGCAACTTGTCAAGGTTAGCACTACAAAGGTGAAGGAAACTGAGAAGCTCATTTCTTCTTTCATTTTGGAAAACAAAATTAATAAAATTAAAATTCCCACACCTCTGGTAGAATTGATGAAAACTAATCCTTTTAGAAAATATGTTCTCAAAGCATTGCAACCTATTACTTTTTCAGATACTATAAATCTTGAAGATGAAAACCTTGCCATTACCATTGGACCTCATATTGAAGACATGTTTGATGCTTCTCCTCCCTTCTACATATCTATGAACATTCATGACAAAATATTACATAACTGTTTAAATGATTCATGAGCTTCACACAATTTCATGCCAAAAGTGGTAATGGATGAATTAGGTTTAGACATCACTAAGCCTTATCTAGACCTATATTCATTTGACTCCAGGAAAGTTAAATGTATGGGAGTCATTAAAGACATGGTTGTTACTTTATCTCAATTACCTATGAAAAGTGTGGTGTTGGATGTAATTGTGGCTGACAAACCTCCTAAATTTGGGATGCTTCTGTCAAGATCATGGGCTAAAAAAGTAGGAGGCACACTACAAATGGATCTCAGTTATGCTACCATACCTGTATTTGGTGGAGAACATCGAAGACTGTACAGGGAAGTGACGCTAGTTTACTTGGCAAGTGATCATGAAGATCCTGGTAATCATCCCATATATGTTGTAGAATATGAACTTGGTTCTTCTTATTTTCACATTGGTGACCAGATAGCTGAAATAGCAATCAGAAAAATCATACCTACAGTTGAAGAAAATGCAGAAAACCTAGTCTGGAAAATGTTCTTTGATGGGGCTTGTTCCAAAGAAGGTTCTGGGGCTCATTTTTTTTTTTATTTCTCCTACCAAATAATTTATTCCTCTGTCATACAAACTGGAATTTGATACAACCAACAACATCAATGAATATGAATCTCTGCTCCTAGGATTGAAAGCTGCTAAAAATATGGGCATAGATAAAATTTATGTTTTTGGAGATTCATAGCTTATCATCCATCAGATCAAAAACATTTATCAAACCAAACAACAGAGGTTAAACCAGTATAGAAATGAAGTGTGGGACTTTGTTGATAATTTCTTTTTGGCCTTCAGTATCACTTTTGTACACATAAATTTGAATTAGCAGGAAGATTCTTTAGCACTTGCAGCCAATAATTTCAGAACTCCCATTTTTCCCAATTTAAGGTTTGAGATTGAGGTAACACAAAAAACCTCAATACCAGATAACATAAAAAATTGTCAAGTTTTTAAAGATGATTAGGAAATTCAAAGGTTTTTGGAGACCATTGATGAGTTTTCTAATATCTCAATAGATCAGGATAATGAAAATGATGATGTGGAAGTTCATGGTACACATGTCATTCAAGACAATATTGTTGGTCATAAAATCATTGAGTTGAAAACAAATCATCTGCCAAAGCGCCTGGTTCCACTTGAGAGATTATTTGACCATAATGATGTTTCAAGAAAATCTATTATTCAAACAGAGGAGGTTGAAGTGGTAGACTGTGATATCAGTCCAGATTCAAATCCCAGGATGGTGAAATTATCCAGAAAATTGTCAGAAAAACAGAGAGACAGGTATGTCAATTTGATGAAACAATTTTCAGATGTTTTTGCCTTGTCTTATGAATACCTTAAGGTTTTTGATACAGAGATTATGCAGCACAGGATTCCTTTAAAGCCTGGATCCAAACCTTTTAAGCAGAAATTTAGACAAGTCAATCCATTGTTGCTACCTATAATTGAAAAAGAACTGAAAAGGTTGTTGGATGCTAAAATTATAGTACCACTGAGATACTCGGAGTGGGTAGCTAATTTAGTACCTGCCAGGAAAAAGAATGGAGAGATAAGGCTTTGTGTAGACTTCAGAAATATGAAGAGATGTTCTCTAAAGGACAATTATCCATTACCTAAAATGGATCATATTCTACAAAGAGTAGTAGGAGCAAAGATAATCTCTATGGTTGATGGCTATTCAGGGTATAATCAGATATCGATGATGGAGGAAGATAAGAATAAGACAACTTTTACCACTCCCTGGGGCACTTTCATGTATGAAAAGATGCCTTTTGGATTAATGAATGTAGGAGCAACATTTCAGAGAGCTATGGATATTGCATTTGTTGGTGAGAAAGACAGATTTATGGTTATTTATCTTAATGATATTACTCTGTTCTCAATTTCTGATGATGAACACTTGTAGCACTTGAAGCAGATATTTGAAAAATGCAGGAGATATGGTATATCATTAAACCCTAAAAAATCTCATTTTGCCATGGAAGAAGGAAAAATTTTAGGACATATTGTTTCACCAGAAGGAATCAAGATAGATCCTAAAAGAGTAAAGGCCATTCAACAGATAGACATTCCAATAAATAAGAAGTCTATCCAATCTTTCATAGGTAAAATCAATTTATTAAGAAGATTTATACCAAATTTTGCAGAAATCATCAAGTATATCACTGATATGTTAAAGAAGGATGCATAAATAAAATGGATACCAGAAGCAAAATAATCTTTTGAAAAGATTAAGCAGGCTCTAATCCAGGTACCTGTCCTCATCAACCCTAATTACTCTAAGGAGTTTTTAATTTTTTCATTTGCCTCTGAAGACAATATAGTTGTTGTTCTCTTACAAAGAAATGACCAGGGGTATGAACAACCTATCTCTTTCTTTAGCAAGACTCTCAGGGATTCTGAACTAAAATATGACATTATAGAAAAACATGCATATGCTCTAGTGAAGGCTTTAAAATCTTTTAGGGTATATTTCCTACAATATGAGATTACTGCATATGTTCCAAGTAGTGCAGTTAAAGAAATTTTGGTCCAACCTGATTGTGAAGGAAAGAGGGGCAAGTGGATAACTAAAATTCTGGAATACAACTTGAATATAAATCCCACTCAGTTAATAAAAGGATAAGGCCTTGCCAAATTGATGACAGAGTCAAATTGCAAAGCAATTGGATTATATCATTTCTCCAGCAAATCACAGAATTCATCATTTCATATTGAGGAAACTAGCTCACAGGTAAGCAAAAAATATTTTTCCTCACCCTGGTACAAAGATGTTATCTTTTTTCTGCTAAATCTTTAGTCTCCTCCTGATTTAGATAAATTCAAGTTCCTATCACTTAAATTGAAATCAGTGAAATATTTCATTATTGATCAAATCTTGTTTTGGAAAGATCCTAATGGAATTATGTTAAGGTGTGTTGATGAAGAGGAAGCAAAACATATTTTTTGTGATTTACACCAGGGTGTTTGTGGGGGACATCACCATTGGAAAGCCATTTTTTTCAAAATTTTAAGAGCAGACTACTATTGGCGTGTACTGGTTTTTTACATATTTACTCAGGTGAGGGCATGCGAACCATGTCAAAAGTTTGCAGGAAAACATAAACTTATGTCTCTACCTTTAAAAACCATCATAGCTCATGGACCTTTTCAACAATCGGGCCTAGAATTCATTGGAGAAATTCATCCTCCCTCTTCTGAACAACATAAATGGATACTCACAAACATATATTACTTTACCAAGTGGATTGAAGCAATCCCAACCCGAAATGCAATAGACAAGGTAATCATGTATTTTCTTGAAGGGCATATTTTTTCTAGATTTGGTTATCCTAAGAAGCTGGTTACTGACAATGCTCAAGCTTTCAAATCAAATTCAATGATTGATTTTTGCAATAAATATAACATCAAATTGGTCCATTCCACTCCTTACTATCCCCAAGGCAATGGGTTAGCAGAATCATCCAATAAAAGCCTCATAAGGATTATCAAAAAATTACTTACAAAAAACAAAAGGTCATGGGATTCCAAATTAAAATTTTCCCTATGGGTTGATTGGATCAGTAATAAGAAATTTATTGGAACTTCCCCTTTCCAAATGGTGTACGTAACATAGGTTGTCTTTCCAACTCAATTGGGTTTACCTGTTCTTAAATTTTTGCAAGAGGACTTAGAAGAACCCAATGACATTCAAAGGAGAGTTTTCCAAATGATATAGGTTCAACATACTAGAGAAAAGCTGGATCGGAAAGTTGTTATTCATCAGAGCATAGCCAAAGAAAATTTTGATAAAAAGACAAAGAAGGATATTTTCCAAGAGGGATATCTTGTATTGAGATGGGATACTAGAAGAGAGGACAAAGCTAAACATGGTAAGTTTGACAACTTATGGTATGGTCCTTTCAAAGTAGTCAGGGTCATGAACAACAATACCTTTCTGTTACATAATTTGGATGATAGTGAGATTTTAGGAGGCCCAGTAAATGGGAGATTCCTGAAACATTATTTCCTTTAAAATCAGTCAGAGAGTTCAGTTTGTACAGTAGGATTTTCTTTTTAAGCTCAAATAAAGACTCCATATACCCAATGAAATTGTTTCTTTACAGTTTTGTGGTTTTGAATAAAGGATGACAAAACAGGGAAATCAAGTGAATCATAAGGATATGAAGGCATTGGTGGACAATTCTTAAAGATTCATCATGAAACTTTATCCCAAGAAGGTCGGTGTTAGTCCTTAACCTTGTTTTTGACTGATTGGGTGTCCTTAGTCCTTGTCCTACCCCTTTTCCATGATTTTTTATTAAACTTTGTTTTTCCCTTCTTAGCTTGAAATCTTATTTTAAATGTTTTTATGCACTTTTTAAATGATTTTAAAGTTTTTGAAGATTCGGATATGATATGAAAGATTTCTATCAAATCACTTGTCTTTTCCTCATCTGAATTTTCAAATTTTGTCAAAGTGGAAATGGTGTTGCAAGAATAGCACTATTCTTGGAGCGCCATAAATAATCATTGTTCTGCATGCACCACCCTACCCAGATCGTGTTCTAACGTTCAAAATCATTATCAGAGGATCTTAACATCTCTATATGCTCTATTTCAGGATTGTTATTCTTATGATGACAGCTAAATCCAGATGATCGATCTGTACTCGCCACCTCAACATCAAATCAACACGCCTGATTATCATTCCATATGAATGAAATCGTTATCTGCTTATTTTAGTATGTATGTCATTCTACGCATGCTTTGCAGGTAAAGGGATAACTCATAGTTTTCAACAACACTCGAAAGTTGGATATCAAACCCTCGATATTCTCAGAAATTGTCTTTAGCATTGTATCAATGTTATGGCACCCAAAAAGAGTGGTCAGATAACCAAATTGGAACCTAAAGGGACAAAATTGCTAGAAGCATTTCCTCAGATGGCACATAAGTTCAAGGATGTTGGTTGGTTCGAATTCTTCTCGACATTCCAGGGTCATGACGAGCATATCTCTATGATATTTGCTCAAAAGTTTGATGGTTTTGAATCCGTAGTTGGTAAAGTTCTAATTCACGTGACAGAGCATTCCATAGCTAAAGCTTGCAGGTTACCAGTATATGGGGAGGGATGATGGAAGAAAGAAAATGTAGTTATGGAGTTTGTAAATTAGTTTTTAATTCCATAAAAGAAAAACCCCAACTGGAGCTAGGGTATCCCACACAGCTGGGTGAGGAAAGAATGGAACACTTCCCTATTGATTATCCATAGGTACATTACATGTGAAGACATATTTTCTCTGGCCCATCTCTATCATATTAGACTGTTGATCCATGTAAATGGTGATTACCCTCTTAACCTACCCTATTTATTATTAAAAAATTTATCCAAGATGTCTAAGAGGATCCAGTCACATCCTGCCACAGGAAAAAATAGTCTTTTTCATCAGGGGTTGATCAAAATGTTGGTAGTCTTTTCCTTAAATGAAGTTCAGAGGTTTTGGGACTGGTTAATCTAGTCATTAAAACCTAATATACAGGAAACTAAGTCTAAAACTGTCAAGGAGAAGAAACCTACAAAAGAGAAAAAGACGTCTCAAGCCACTGAGGTTTTGATGAAAGAAAATTCCCCTGCAACTAGGGTAACTCGTGCTGGCAAGAGAAAATTACAAACCTAGCAAGCTATTGGTGATTTTCCTATGGGTAAAATTAATGAGAAAGGCACTACCAGTCAAGGTAAGAAACTTAAAATGGATGAAGAGGATGACATCCATCTTGATCCAGATATAAAAAGGGAATTTGATGAACATGAAGATTACATCACAAGTCCAATTCAAACTCCATCCAAACAGAAGAAACAACCTACATGCAAGAAGACTGGGAAGGGTAAGAAACAAAGTAAGAAGAAAACACCTGTACCTAAATATCCTAGAAGAAATTCTACCAGAGCTGCTAATAAATTCAGACCGAATTCAAAAGCCATGTTTCATCCTTCCATCAAGAAGGAGAACCTCATAATCATAGAAGACAATTCATAAGACTCCAAGAAAGAGATCAAAAAACAGGTTGTGGCATCTTCTTTATGTAAAACATAGAAAGAATATAAGGAACAGAAGAAAAGACCAGAAAAGGGAAAGTAGATTGCACAGTACTCCATAATACCTGTGACCAGGGAAACTACAAAATCAGTTGCAGTATATGAATCTACATTTAAATGCATAGATGTAGTTAATGATGAGAGAAATGATCATTTTCCAGAGCTAGATCAACTACAAGATCTTCCAGAAACCAAAGACTCAGAAAGCACAGATGAAGAAGACCTTAGTACTGGGATATCTTCAAAATATGTAATTAAACTAAGGAAACCTCAAGCTTCATAGATTTGAACTTACCTGCCCCAGTAGAGGAATATCCATAATTCAAGGTGGAAGAAAGGAAAGAAAAAGACAGAGTAAAGGAGTTGCAGAGTATGATTAAGCAATTGAGTAAAGAAAAATATTTTGTTGAGCAATGGAATGCTAAACAACAAGAAAAGATACAAGATTTCAAAAAGAAGAGGAAAGAGCATAAGGCATTACTAAAGGAGGTAAGAGAATCCAATATAAGATTATATTGGCATAATGTTGTGCTAACAACCAAGCTCAAACAAAGAGACACCAGGGCTTGTGAAGTCATCATACCATGATAATTCAACGAAATTATGCCTCAATTTTGATTGTTCAATGTTATTACTCAGAAAGTAAAGATGAGTAGTTTGGTTCTTAGTGATGGGTTCAAATGGAACTTTTTGATATCTCAGATGAATCAACTTAGCAACATAGTATTCCTCTTTTTGTGGGATTTGCCAGTTTTATAAAACTTTTTCCTAATCTATATTCAGATTGGATGTTGAGCCTACTACAATATAGGAATTAGTCCCTAAAGTTGCACTTGACTGTGAGAGGGCAAGCTAGGGCATCATCAAGTTATTGCAATGGTATTTATGAAGGGTTTTCTGAATAGGTTTTTAGAAAATGGTTGAAAGTTGGTTCAAGGATTCAAATAAATATATAACTCAATATAAAAGAAAGTAAACATCCCACTGGTTTAGTAAATGCTAGTCATCTTAATAGATCAGATGGTAAGGTAAATAAAGAAAGGAAGGTATGTGAGTATCTATTTTTTCAACTCACACGTGGATTTCTTATTTCAAAATATCATTAAGAAACAAGAACATGTACTTGAAACAATCTTAATTATGAACAAAAACAGTAAAATGTTCACTGTGTCACCCACAATCAAGAAATCATATGCATTGCAACAGAGTAAATGTATTCAAGTAAGAAAAAAAACAGATAAAGATATGAAAGAAGATCTGACCATCAACATGGCTTTTCCATTTAGTACTAATATTAAATATAGTCTTGTCTTACAGTGGAGTTTTTTACAAAAAAGGTCCTTGAATGCCCAACTAATCGACCCACATAGCATCTTTCCAGTGTCTTTTTAAAGCACACAAAGTACTCTTGTGGATCCTATTTTTTAGTTTACAGTTTTACAATAGGATTATGTCAATGACTATTTCCTAGGAGAATAAAGCTCATACGAGTACTTATAATGCCTATATTGTAGTAGGCTCAACAACCAATCCGAATATAGATTAGGAAATAGTTTTATAAAGCTGGCAAATCCCACAAAAAGAGGAATACTATCTTTCTGATTTGATTCATCTGAGATATCAAAAAGTTCCATTTGAACCCAACACTAAGAACCGAACTGCTCATCTTTACTTTCTGAGTAATAACAATGAACAATCAAAACTGAGGCAGAATTTCCTTGAATTATCATGGTATGATGACTGCAGAAGCCCTGTTGTCTCTTTGTTTGAGCTTAGTTGTTAGCACAACATTATGCCAATATAATATTATATTGGATTCTCTTAACTCCTTTAGTAATGCCTTCTGCTCTTTTCTCTTCTTTTTGAAATCTTGTATCTTTTCTTGTTGTTTAGCATTCCATTGCTCAACAAAATATTTTTCTTTATTCAATTGCTTAATCATACTCTGCAACTCCTTTACTCTACCTTTTTCTTTCCTTGCTTCCACCTTGAATTATGGATATTCCTCTACTGGGGCATGTAAGTTCAAATCTATTGAAGCTTGGGGTTTCCTTAGTTTAATTACATATTTTGAAGATAGCCCAATACTGAGGTCTTCTTCATCTGTGCTTTCCGAGTCTTTGGTTTCTGGAGGACTTGCAACTGATCTAGTTCTGGAAAAAGATCATTTATCTCATCATTAACTGCATCTATGCCTTTAAATGTACATTCAGATACTGAAGCTGACTTTGTATTTTCCCTAGTCACAGTTCTTCTGGAGTATTGTGCAATTTGCTTTCCCTTTTCTGGTCTTTTCTTCGGTTCTTCAGATTCTTTCTCTGTTTTATGTAAAGAATATGCCATAACTTGTTTTTTGATCTCTTTCTTTGAGTCTTCTGAATTGTCTTCTATGATTATGAGGTTCTCCTTCTTGATGGAAGGATGAAACATGGCTTTTGAATTCAGTCTGAATTTATTAGCAGCTCTAGTAGAATTTCTTCTAGGATATTTAGGTACATTTGTTTTCTTCTTACTCTGTTTCTTACCCTTCAAAGTCTTGCCTGTAGGTTGTTGCTTCTATTTGGCTGGAGTTTGAACTGGACTCGTGATGTAATATTCATGTTCGTCAAATTCCCTTTTTATATCTAGATCAAGATGGATGTCGGCCTCTTCATCCATTTTAAGTTTCTTACCTCGACTGGTAGTGCCTTTCTCATTAATTTTACCCATAGGAAAATCGCCAATAGCTTGTTGGGTTTGTAATTTTCTCTTGCGAGCACGAGTTACCCTGACTGCAGGGGAATTTTCTTTCATCAAAACCTTAGTGGCTTGAGAGGTTTGTTTCTCTTTTACAGGTTTCTTCCCCTTGACAATTTTAGACTTAGTTTCTTGTAGATTAGGTTTTAATGATTGGATTAACCAGTCCCAAGACCCATGAACTTCATTTCAGGAAAAGACTACCAACTTTCTGATCAACCCCTGATGAATAAGACTGTTTTTTGCTGTGGCAGGATGTGACTGGATCCTCTTAGACATCTTGGATACTTTTTTTAATATTGAATAGGGTAGGTTAAGAGGGTAATTACAATTTACATGGATCAACAGTCTAATATGATAGAGATGGACCAAATAAAATCTGCCTTCACATGTAATGTACCTGTGGATAATCAACAGGGCAATGTGCCATTCTTTCCTCACCCAGTTGTGTGGGATACCCTGGCTCTAGTTGGGGTTTTGCTTTTCTGGAATTAAAAACTGATTTACAAACTCCATTACTCCATTACTACATTTTGGTCCATCCTATGGTCGATGGTGGACACCAAGTTGACCAATTCGACTGCCTTCCACTTGTACACTGATGGAAAAACAAAGGTGGTCAACAAGATGATTTTCCATATCTTGAGAATGTACAATTTCAAACATCCATGCACATGGGATGATAGCCTTCCTTATGTTCAACATAGTTACAACAGAGCCCTCCACAACTCTATTGGCCACTGTTATGATCCAACACCTTAAAAATGATAAGAAATCAATAAAATTCAGTCCACTTCGAGGGGGAACCCTCCTTTACAATATATAAACTTTAGAACACAATATGAGATGAGATAAAATGATCCTAATACTATATCTCCTTGATATATATATATATATATATATATATATAGGAGACAAAGGGTTACAATTATAATGAAAGGGTGCAAAGAAGGGTTCTAGACGACCTACTAGAAATGTAATAATTCAATATCTAGGGCATAATAAAAGGTTTTATACATATCATGGGGCTTTGTCTAGGGATTAACATGCCCCTCCCCTTCAAACAAGTGTTTTCCTAAACACTTGTCTAATCATAGATGCTTCTGCACGAAGAAATCATCTTCCCATGTCGCCTCTTCCACTAGTAGGTTCTTCCATTTGACGAGGTACTCTATAATTGCTCGATTTCTTATCTTCTTAATTCTTGTTTCAAGGATTGTTTATGGCTCTAGTATGATTTTCCCTTCTTCATTGAGCTCTGGTAAAATTGTTTGGACTATGATATTGTTTTCGATGACCTTCTTTAAGAAAGAAACATGGAAGACTGGATGTACATGTGAATATGGAAGCAACTCCAATTTGTAAGCCATACTTACAATCATTTGCAAAACCTTATAGGGGCCATAATATTTGGGTGCTAGTTTATTGTCCTTATTTTGTTGCTTGAGGGACATTTGTTTGTATGGTTGTAGCCTTAGAAATACCCAATCCCCCACTTCAAATTCCCTTTCCCTGCGATGTTGATATGCTTATTGTTTCATCCTATTTTGTGCCATAACCAAGTTGTCCTTCAAGAGTTTTAGGACCTCTTGTTGGTTCCCTATGTGGTCCTCCACTGCTTGAACCTTTGTTTTCCATTTCAAGGGTGATGTGATGGATGGAGGATGATATCCATAAAGTTCTAGAAATGGGGACATTTTTGATGAAGTATGGAAGGATGTGTTGTACTACCATTCCGCTAAGTGAAACCACTTGACCCATTGTGTTTGTTTATCACATGCAAAGCAACAAAGATATCCTTCTAGACATTTATTCACAATCTAATATGAACTATGAGCCAATTGAGTACCCAAACAAGAAAATAATTCAATCCAAAAATTTCCTGTGAAAATTGGGTCTCTGTCACTTACAATAATCTTGGGGACTTCATGTAGTTTTTGAATTGTTTCCATGAATGTTGCTGCTACTGTACTTGCTTTAAAAGGATGAGAAATAGAGCAAAAATGGGCATTCTTTGTTAGTTGATCCACTACCACCATGATGACGGTCTTTCCTTCGGATTTTGGTAAACCTGTAATAAAATCCACGAAAACTTGTTCCCAACGTTGGCTTGGTATATCTAATGGTTGTAGGAGACCTGGAGTCTTGATTGTCCCTCCCTTATTATGTTGGCAGACCAAACATTCAGAGACAAACTTTTGAACATCATTTTTAAGACCTTCCCAGAAAAAATCCTTCTTGACCCTATGGTATGTTTTCAAGAATCCTAAATGTCCCCCTATAGGAGAAGTGTGCAATTCCAAAAGGATCTTCTGTTTGAGTTGGGAATTCTTACATAAGTATAGGTGATCATGATACCATAGAAAATCATTCTTCCATACAAAATTCTCTACTGAACTTGGGTCTTCATGTAGTTTTTGAATGATCTTGCATACCTCTTGATCTTGATGCCATTCTATCCTTGCTTCTTCCACCCAATCTGATTGCGAGATAAAAATAACACATAGTGAACCTTTTGTTTCTTCTTCTTTCTTGGAAAGGGCATCTGCCACAACATTATGTTTTCCTTTTTTGTAGATAATTTCAAATTCATAACCCAACATATTTGTAACCCATTTTTGTTGCTATTTTGAAGATAACCATTGCTCCAAAAAGTACTTCAAACTGTCATGATTTGTTTTTACCTTGAAGTGTCTTCCTATTAGGTAGGGGCGCCATTTCTGAACTGCATATAGTATGGGCAACATTTCTTTTTCATAAATGGGTTTGACTAAGTTATTTCCTTTAAGTTGGTTACTTTAAAAGGCAAGGGGCCTTCCTTCCTGCATTAAAACTGCACCAATTCCATGGCCCGAGGCATCACACTCCACAATAAAGTTTTTTGTGAAATCAGGTGTGGCCAAGATTAGAGTTTTACACATAGCCTCCTTAAGTTTTTCAAAATCTTTGGTTGCTTCTTCTATCCAAGAACATGATTCCTTCTTTAATAATGTTGTTAGAGGTGTTTCTATTTGACCATAGTTCTTGAAAAACTTGTCGTAATAACCTGCGAGTCCTAAGAATCCTCTAAGTTTCTTCAAGGTTTTGGGAATTGGCCATTCCCTTATAGATTTAATTTTGTTAGGGTCCACTTTTACACCTTCATGATATACAATATGACCCAAATATTCCACTTCTTGAACCCCAAAGTAGCATTTGGAAGGATTTGCATAAAGTTGTTTCTCTTCCAATAGTTGTAATACTCTGTCAACATGTTGTACATGCTCTTCCCAATATTTGATGTAGATTAGTATGTCATCAAGAAATACTGACACAAATTTTCTAAGGAAGGGCTTGAAAATGGAATTCATCAAGCTTTGAAATGTTGAAGGTGCATTAGTCAGTCCAAATGGCATAACCAAACATTCATAATGACCTTCATGTGTTCTAAAGGTTGTTTTAGGAATGTCTTCCTGCCTCGTTATGATTTGATGATATCCCGAACGAAGATCCAACTTAGTAAACAATTTTGCTTCATGTAGTTCATCTAATAATTCATCAATGACATGGATAGGAAACTTATCTTTGAGGGTCATTTTGTTGAGTTGTCTATAATCTGGACACACACACCATGAACCATACTTTTTTGTAGCCAACACCACTGGTGAAGAGAAATAACTTTGGCTATGTTGAATGATGCCAACCTCTAACATTTCCTGGATCATGCGCTCAATCTCACTCTTCTGTGCGTATGGATACCTGTGAGGCCTAATGTTAGGTGGTACATTTCCTGGTTGCAAATGAATAACATGGTCATGATCTTGAGTAGGTGGAAGACCCTTAGGCATTTCACCAAATAACTTGGAATGATTCTTGATAATTATTTGGAGATCTGATGGAGCCGGGGCTATAGATGTTTTAACATCAAGTGAGCACAATTGTGCAATTACACCCTGGTGTCCCTTTTGAGTAATTTTTCCATGCTATTAGAGCTTATCACTTTAGAGGGTTTCCCTTGGATACCTCTAAGCTCAATTTCCTTGCAATTTGAGGAAAATCTCATAAAAATATTTTGAAAATCTAATGCCACTATTCCTAGTGACTGTAACCACTAGACCCCTATTACAACATCAACAACCCCCATTTGGATGGAAATCATGGGGATATCCAAAAAAGAATCCCCCATGTTGAGCTTAATACTATGGCATTTCCTTGAACAATTTATGGTACCTCTATTTTCAATCATTACTTGAAACTCTGGTGCAGGATATACAAAGCAATTGATATATTTTGCTAATTTGTAATTGATGAAATTATGGGTGCTACCTGAATCAATCAATACTGTTACCTTTTTATTTTTGATGTATCCTTGTATCTTGAGGGTTTGTGAAGTAATGATTCCGACCAATGCATGACAATATATTGTTGGAGTAGTCTGTTCTAGATTTGGGTTTGTGGCGGTTCCAATTATTGATTTTCTTCCTCTTCACAGTCTATGTAGAATAATTTATCTCACTGCATTAATGCCCCTTAATGTACTTGTTGTCAGAATTGAAACATATTACTTTTTCTCTTCTTTCATCCATTTGTTGTGTGCCAACCTTGTTGGTTTAGGTACACTATCTTCTTCCTCTTCACAGTCTATGTAGAATAATTTCTTCTTACCGCATTTATGCCCTTTATTGTACTTATTGTCGCAATTGAAACATAGTCATTTTTCTCTTCTTTCATCTATTTGTTGAGGTGTCAACCTTGTTGGTTGAGGTATGGTTGTCTTGTGACCCCCAAAACTATCTCTGTTTCCAATGCTAGACTTGAGTGCAGCCTTATTTTTGGCATGAATATGACGATCATTTTGCATAGCTTCCAAAATACTTGTAGGTTATCTTAAGAAAATCTCATGTTTAATGTCTTATTTTAATCCATCCATGTAAGCTTCCAACAAGTGTTCATCACTTATGTTATCCACCCTTGTGGCCAATACCTGGAATTCTAAATTATAAGCTTCAATATCACCTAAGTGCTTGATTCTTGTCAATTGACTGAACTAGTCTTGTTCCCAAACTTTCCCATATTATGCTTCTAAGTCTCTTGTAAATAAACCCCAAGTGTAGTGATATAAAGGGGGCTGCCTTTTCACTATCCATTGATACCATTGATATGGTTTTATCTCTAAGTTCAATGTTGCTACGTGAATCCTTTTCTTATCATCCATAATGTTATGTAGTTCAAAATATTGCTCTATTTGGTTCACCCAAGTAAAGACCTTTGTACCATCAAACTTCTTTAATTCAATTTTGGGAAAGTTGAATTTAGGACCTCCACCATAATTAGCTCCACTATTAGAGTTAGATTCACTAGTTGAAAATGGATTATTATTGGCATTTTGTTCAACATGAGTACTACCTTTATTTTCATGAGTCCCTTCCATTTTGATATCTCCTTTAGGGAATCTCTCATCTAGAGCTTGAAAGATCATGGAAGACATCTTTTGTATTTCCTTCATGGAATTTTGTATTTTTTTTTTATGTCATTCTTATTTTCCATACCATCCATCTTGTTTTTCATATCCTCCATATTGTTTTCCATGCAATCCATCTTCCCTTACATTACTTGAATTTGTGTTTGTGAGTTTACCCAATTATTAGACTTGTCACTCACATCCTTAATTTTTTCCTCCAATTTGGACAACCTGTTAGGTATGTCCTCATTTTCTTCTTGAGTCATAGATGAGACTTCTAGAGGTTTAATAGGTGTTGTAACATTTTTGGGACCCATATGGAGTAATAATAATAATACTCCTCTATTCTATATTTATCACAAATTTTGAATCACCGGAAAAATATCTTCCAAAAAAACATTATGCCAATTGTAAGTTATGTACCTTTTAAAGCCTTAATTTGGAGCTTGTCCTCCTGGCCAACCTTCCTTCAGGTGTATCTCTAAAATTTAGGCCCTTCCGAGTCTGAAATTTCATTATGTAGGCTTCTGATATGTCCTCTCTTCAATTCCACAGGTCTGATCTAAATTGGATGTGCCAAGTGGAAGTTATGGTAACTTCCCCACACCTTGCTAATGTTTGGCCTTTCCAGGAGAGCGTACTTGTATAGCGTTCCACGCACACAATATTTGATACATGATTCTAAACATTGTACCAGAAATACTACAGACTGTCCATTATCCAATGCAACTAGTCTCACTCAATTTGGATCCTTTCTGAAGATGGTATGACTATTTTACCCCAAACACCTATTTGAGACTAGTTAATAGGACAAGTCAGATGCCCTATATTCCACAGGGTGTATCTCCAAAAGTATGATGAACCAGATGGTGAAATGTTTACAACAGATACCTTGATATGTATTTTGAATCACCTCCGATTTTTACAGTCTAAATCCTCCTAGAACAAAAGTTATAGCGAAAATTCTAAAATGACTTTCTTGGAGAAGAAAAACCCTAGGATTAATGAGCTCTAATACCAAATGTTATGATCCAACACCTTAAAAATGATAAGAAATCAATAAAATTTAGTCCACTTCGAGGGGGAACCCTCCTTTACAATATACAAACTTCAGAACACAATATGAGATGAGATAAGAGTCTCGATGCGGACACAGACTTGAAGTGGACATCGCCGGGACGGCCGATGGGCGCCCAGCTATACCCGGAATGCAAGGGATAAATAACAGCGGGGAATAACTCATTTCCAGTGCTTCAATTCGAATAGTACCCCCTGTTCGGATACGTCTCGACCTTGCTGACCTCCCGGTCCCGGGCGGAGGGCGGATTCGTATCCAGTGATTCTGTAGGGACGGCAAGGAACAACCAGATGATCCTAATACTAGATCTCGTTGATATATATATATATATATATATATATATATATATATATGAGACAAAGGGTTACAATTATAATGAAAGGGTGCAAAGAAGAGTTCTAGCCGACTTACTAGAAATGTAATAATTCAATATATAGGTCATAATAAGGGGTTTTATACATATCATGGGGATTTATCTAGGGATTAACAACCACAACCCTTTTCAGGTGTGCTTAGGGTTTCAACCATTTGCCCCCATTGACATAGCTTTGCCCATTACAGCTGCATAGGAAGAGTCCTCCCATGCTCAAACCGAGGTTGATCGAGCGACCAAATTTGTTGACAAAATCCATCACATTCAACAAAAAGTTCATGAAATTTTGCATAAATCCAACACCAAGTACAAGCAACACCATGATCAACATTGGGTACCACACAAGTTTCAGGTGGGCGATAAGATATGGTTGCATTTGTAGAAAGAGAGTATGTCATGATTCCATCTGAAGCTCCGCCCACTCCGATATGGGACTTACACCATCACCAAGATTGTGGGTGAGAATTATTTTGAATTAAGTATTCCTCCTTTCCTTGGCTTACACCCAGAATTTAATGTGGAACTACTTTGCCCATATTATTTTCTACCACTCCTGGACACTTCATATGCGGCCGAGCACTTGGCCCCTACATTACTCAATCCTGACTACATTCAACATGTGACAGTTGATCGGATCATTGGACACCAAGATGAAGGGCACCTACCATCCGAACATCTAACTCTCTCGAGTTGTCAAAGCGGGATAGGTTCTTCACCAGGGCAACTGGCTCACTAGGAGCTAGATTCAACATAAGTTTCCCCATTTGATGGAGGAGCTTAACGCAATGGGGAAAATTTATTCCTAAGGGGGGAGGACTGATTCAGGTGGATACTAGTGGCCACCCACCTATTCCACTGAGTTAGAATGGTTCCACATCTTGGCAGTTTTTCTATGGTTTTCAGGTCCTGAATTTTTGGGGTCGTTTTGAGGCCCTAAACGACGTTTTTTTGGCCCGGTAACACCTAACATGTAGCAAAAGGTAGATGCTAGGCCAAATGGAATGTGTACTCCCCGGATAGACCTTTTTGATGAGGTACCGAGCGCCCCAAACAAAGATCGTATGCAAAAGTTGTGCCCCCTAGAAGTTGACATATGAACTAACCACATCGGGGCCCACAAACCTTTAGGCATTTCATCTTCTGGGGTTAGGGTTTTGGATGTTTATGGTTTTCTCATTGATGCTTTATGTTAAAAGGATTTTTCGGCCTCTTTTTAATTAGCTTCTTACGAATGATCATAGTCATCGCATCTCTATCTTCAAAGACAAGCTACCACCATTCTAGCTAGCTTGTGTGCTTTGCATTTTACAATCTTTTGTATTTTAGGCAATCATTAATAGAATATGAGTTTGTATGTATCATTATGTTTCTTGCAATATCTCTGTGTATTTCCATGTTATATCTTTGCCTTCATATCATTCTCAATATAATCTGGATCATCTAAGGAGGCAAGGAACTCAGTGGTTTCTATTGACAATGCATGTAATTTAATCACATAAGGTGATTTCTCCACATAGCATATAATGGATTCAATGGATTTGCAAGAGATTTGTAAATTATTGTGAGGCCACAAAGAGCACATCTATTGTAATAGGGTTTATCTGTTTAATCTTGCTACCAAAATACATGAAATTGAGAACCAAATGGTAGCATAAGTAGTATAAATTATGCGATCTCTCACGACATTAAAACAACAATTGGCAGTGGTAGAAGTAGAATGTAGCCTTCTCCAGAATTTATCTCTCAATCTTCGCAAAGGTGGTCAAGCAATGACCTCAAATCCAAGAATCTCAACAAATTCGTCTAAAGCAGGGCTAAAAGAGGAAGAATATGTGCATCGGTTCAATGAGGAAATGAGACCAGTAAGCCAAGAAGGTGAACCGACCAATATATATTTGGAGGATGATGCTAATTGTTGTGCTTAAGGCCGATTTCAATGTTTTTTTAGACTTTAAAAATTCTAGGTATTTACAATAGAATAAATAGAATATATAAAATAAAAAAACATTTAGTTATTGTGCACAAGGATAAAACCATTTTTTTGTTTTACGCCTATAACATGATTATGTATAAATTATATAACTATTATTATGTTTTTATTGGAGTTACATTGTTATGTAATTTCTCTTGTAGTGTTTGTTACATCCTTTTTCTAATACAAATTTACCTAATCTCTCTATATAATTAATATAAAAGATTAGTTAAAAATATAAAATATAAATAATTAGAAAATCTATATAAGTTAAAAAATACGAAGTCCATTGACTATGAAAGAAAGAAATATAAATACGTATAGGCAAAGTGGGATTTCCATTCATCATATAATAATTTTAGGAGCTTTAGAGGGTGATTTTAAAATAAAACTATAGTGGGATTTCTTTTCATATTCGAAGGAAGAAATAAAAATGCCGGTTAAAGATTATTATTACACTTATAAATATTATAATAATTTTAGTAGATTTATAGGATTATTTCAAAATAAAAATATAAATGGAGGTTTGTTAAGAAAGGAATATAATAATTTTATTAAATTTAGAGGATTATTTTAAAATAAAACATACCAAGGAGGTTTATTAGATTACAACAATTTTATTAGATTTATAAGATTATTTTAAAATAAAAATATAAGTGAGAGGGTTTTTTTTGGTTGTTGTAGTATTTGGTGAAATTGACAACTAGGCATTAAGGTATTACATGAGTGTTTTAAAAATACATTCCATTCCTAAGAATTCTATAACCCAACAAGTAAGAAGTTTGTTAAAAATAATATAATAATTTTATTAAAATTAAAAGAAGTGAGGAATTTATTCAATATGAAAAAATATAAATATAAATAAATATAATGAAAAATGATAACTTGAGATATGCATTCTTAAAAAAATATAAAAAAAATATAATGTATTGAGTTGTAATCCTAGTAGATATTATACATGATTACTTCAATTCTATATATATATTGTTAAGCATATTTATGTGGTGACCACGCCCTTAAAACTATTAAATAATATCCACTTATATAATTGTGTGAGATGATTTTCAATTCTATATATATATATATTTTGTTAAGCATATTTATTAGTCCTTGCCCTTCGGGCTTTGGGACTATTAGTAATCGATTTTCAAGGATTCTAAATCAATAAATTTTCATTCTTTTAACCAAAGTTTTTAAAGTTCATACGATTTAACCAAAGTTTTGCTTTCGACCTTTTATTTGGCCTCTTCCCGAGGTAGACAGAGAAAATAGCTTAGGTTATGTCATACATTTTCATACTCATTTTTGCTAAGTTTTTGCAAAAAGAATTATTTCCAGAGGTAGACAAAGAAAATAGCTTAGGTTATGTCATACATTTGCATACTCGTTTTTGCTAAGTTTTTGCAAAAAGTAATGCTAGGAATGGGTCTAACATTACTTATTAACATTAAATGTTCTGATGTAATGCATAGGCCATTTTGCTAAGTTTTTGCGAAAATAAGTAATGCTAGGAATGAGTATAGCATTACTTCTTAACATTAAATGTTATGATGTAATGCATAGGCCATTTCGTTAAGTTTTTGCGAAAATAAGTAATGCTAGGTCTAGCATTACTTTTTAACATTAAATGTTATGATGTAACGCATAGGCCATTTTGCTAAGTTTTTGCGAAAATAAGTAATGCTAGGAATGAGTCTAGCATTACTTCTTAACGTTAAATGTTATGATCTAATGCATAGTAATGCTAGGAAGAAGTAATGCTAGGAATGAGTCTAGCATTACTTCTTAACATTAAATGTTATGATGTAATGCATAGGCCATTTTGCTAAGTTTTTGCGAAAAGAAGTAATGTTAGGTCTAGCATTACTTCTTAACATTAAATGTTATGATGTAATGAAATAATGCTAGGAATGAGTCTAGCATTACTTCTTAACATTAAATGTTATGATGTAATGCATAGGCCATTTTGCTAAGTTTTTGCGAAAAGAAGTAATGTTAGGTCTAGCATTACTTCTTAACATTAACATTAAATGTTATGATGTAATGCATAGGCCATTTTGCTAAGCTTTTGTGAAAAGAAGTAATGTTAGGTCTAGCATTACTTCTTAACATTAACATTAAATGTTATGATGTAATGCATAGGCCATTTTGCTAAGTTTTTGCGAAAAGAAGTAATGCTAGGTCTAGCATTACTTCTTAACATTAAATGTTATGATGTAATGCATAGGCCATTTTGCTAAGTTTTTGTGAAAAGAAGTAATGTTAGGAATGAGTCTAGCATTACTTGTTAATGTTAAATGTTATGATGTAATGCATAGTAATGCTAGGAATGAGTCTAGCATTACTTCTTAACATTAAATGTTATGATGTAATGCATAGGCCATAATAACCTGTAGAAAATTTGGTGTCATCTAAGCCAACTTGCAAAGCTACACGCTTAGGCTGAACATATTACTTCTTAACATTAAATGTTATGATGTAATTTAATGCTAGGAATGAGTCTAGCATTACTTCTTAACATTAAATGTTATGATGTAATGCATATGCCATAATAACCTGTAGAAAATTTGGTGTCATCTAAGCCAGCTTGCAAAGCTACACACTTAGTCTGAACATACGGATAGAAACCTAGAAAGTTGGCACAAACACTCTGTCTTGTGTGCGTTCACCCTCTGGTCAGAAGCTCTCTTTGTCTAATTTCCAATTTCTTCCAATGCACCAGTTGGGTCGACTGCCTTTAAAAGAGGATTGCTTGTGGATGCAGCTTTCAATGGACTCAACAACCAAGCCTTTGAAGGAGGATTTCTTGTGGATGCAGCTTATGGTGGACTCAACAACCAAGCCTTTGAAAGAGGATTGCTCATGGATGCAACTTCCGGCGGACTCAACAACCAAACCACTAAATATTCTTCGCCCATTGCTTTAAGGACGAAGTCAACGAAGGAAGAAGGCTAGGATGGGGTTATCTGGAGAAAGAAGGATTAATGAAGGGAGGACAGTTAAGGTCACTACCTCCTCGTTGTCATCTTCAAAACCCACAGATCTACAATCGCTTCAAAGTGCTTTTGCAAAATGAACTCTGAATCGATTCGCTTATCGATAAGGAACGAAGGATGGATGCCACTACTCAGCTATATCCATGGGCATAGAGAGAAACTCACATAAGTAATGAGCATCAAGTCCAAGCGCCAAGGTTCAAGGAAGACAACCACTTACTATTACTGCAATTGTGATTATTACCCAAAATTGTCACTGTAGACCTTCCTCATTACTACAGTCTGGGCGAAGCTCTGTCTTAAATATATTTGTCGCCAATGGCCTTGAAAAGGTTGCGTCGCATTGTTTTCCTAGTGGCGATGCGTCTGAGTACGGAAGAACAAGACCTGTCGGGGGACTCTTTCGCAATTGATCTATTGCCAGTTCCCTCACCTTTTATGCTTGCCGATGAACACCTATTATCGTCCAATCAATCATTGAAATTAATCATATAAAGCAAGTGGTTGTGGGTGGGATATATAGCGACTATAAAGAGAAAAAATAAGCGCATCAAGGGAAGAAGAAAAACCATCACCACCGACATCAGGGGAAGCAACACCCAAGAAATAAGTAGAGGAAGAGGGAAATCCAAGAGCGGAGCCATAGCCGGCCGCACAACAGCGAGAAAGGCAGGAGTAGATACAAAAGTAAAGCAACTTTCCAATTTCTCGATCATCGGAAGAATTTTCGAATTGGGGGATGAGTTGCTTGTTGTCTCGGTATCCTTTAGAACTCACATAAGTAATGAGAATCAAGTCCAAGCCCCAAGTTCAAAGCAAGCCAGCCAGTTATTATCCAGTTAGCGCAACGCCGCATCTGAGTATGGAAGAACAAGACCTGTTGGGGGACTCTTTCTATATATTTCTTTATTCAGGTTGATTCAAGTGGGAATCGGAGTGGACGATATTACAAGACCAAAGACGAAGAAGTGGTTCTGATGGGTGGCGCAAGAAACACTCACTATTTTCATAATGCTACGCAAGATATGTAAATCAAGATTCATTGATTCTTAATCGTCCAAGATGCTCCTAATGTCGTGCGCTGCTCTAAAGTATGATTAGCTACTCCCATACTGGGCTTTTTTCCAAATGACTAAGGTAAGGATGGTTTCTTGCTTTTGATGTTCATATGCGATGTGTCATTTGGTATTGGCTTGCCTGTTCCCTGGATCGCTTGGTTAACATGTGTGCCCTCCGAACTACGTGAATCTCACCCGCTGGTTTCATTCTTTTTGCATGAACTGATGCGGCATATTGAATGTGGAATGCGTATTGGCTCCAAATTTCCGTCATATTTTTCTTCAACCAGTCTGCTCACTCCTAATCAATTTCAACCAGCTTGCTAGTAATCTAAGGTCTGAGCAGAGCTAAGTACCAGGGCTTGCCTGAGCAGAGCTAAGTACCAGGTCCTGGTTGAGCAGAGCTATTCGAACGCAAAGGAAAGGAGCGAAGTCCTTCTAGATGTTCAGGTAGAAGAGCCAAGGCGGGCATTGAACCTAGGTCATTGTGATGGATGCAGTCCAAGTGGAAGAGATGCATGGGGATCATGGAGGCAAACAAGATGGACATGTTGTTAAGAATTGCATGCTTTCAGGAACGTGTCCTTAAGTCCTTATATAATTATTTTTTAATTTTGTGTTAATCCTTGTATTTAAAATTTATGACATTGATTTAATTTTTTAAATTATTATTTTATAAATGGAAAAAAAATATTTAAAATGTAAATTAAATTTTTATTTTTTTAATTTGTAAAGAAAATTTAAAGTTTTAGACAATACATTGAACAATATAATTACTTACAATATAATTACTTACAGTTGTAAAATCATAAATTGTAATCTAGATATTAATAGAAATGCATAACTTTGTTCACTTGATAGCTTGACTTCTGGAATGAATATTACACCTATTATCGGATGGGATGTTTTTGGCACCTATTAATTTAGTGTATGCATGTAATTATTAGGGAGTGGCATGGGGAAGCTCGCACCAACCACGATAGGTAAGTTTTTAGTGTTTTTATGTAGTTACAAAGAACGAGGTCATGAATAAACCAATGGAATGTACTTAGGTGGCAAATAGGATGGCTTTGTCTAACATATTATTAATATGTGTGTTACACATTATTTTGGTCACCTCAGTCAACATGTGATCATGTTCCTTGAAAATATTAAAAGAGACTTTCTCCATGAGAAAAATGGTTTGTTTTTCCTCTTTCAAAAATCATAACAAGGAAGGTCGTCGCACCCTGTTCTATGCATGGGGTGCGACGATGCCTGATCGTCACACTCTGCACTAAAACTAAACTGCAACGTCGTCGCATGTTGCTTGTGCATAGGGTGCGGCGATGCTTAAGCAAAGGAAAAGTCAAAATTCACGAATGTTCTAGAAGGGAATCTTCTAGAAGATGAGGTGGCCTTCGATCGGTTTGGATCTTACTCGCTTCTCTGATTTAGTGGGATCATCCTAATCTCCTCATCCATCCCTCTTTCACCCTATATAAAGAGAGATCTCTCATGGAAAAGGATAAGGTTGAATAGGCTAAGGTTTGTATGAAGAGTTCTACTACAGATTATGCTTGAGAGCTTTGTATTAGTTCTCTAAGTCACACTGTGGATCTTCTTCATCCAAGGAATTGGATCAAAGGTGTGTGTGTTGTAGAAAATAGCCATTGAAAGGGGACCTTGCAACATCAAGTCATGGTTTGTATTCTCCACTTTCCATTTAATATAATGTAGCAATACATTTATTCCTTATAAAAGTGTTTTAATTTTTATTGATCTTCTTCATCTAAGGAATTGGAGCAAAGGTGTGTGTGTTGGAGCAGATAGTCATTGAAAGGGGACCTTGCAACATCAAGTCATGGGTTGTATTCTCCACTTTCCATTTAATATAATGCAACAATACATTTCTTCCTTATAAAAGTGTTTTAACTTTTATTGTATAACTCCTTGATCTTATACATAGAATTCATTGGAATATATATAACTCCTTGATATTATAACATGTGTTTCCTCCTGAGAGGTCACAAGTTCAAATCCAGAGGGTGGTAGGGTATGTATACCTTCGTAGACTTTACCAGTCAAATCGTTGGGTGGAGGGGGTCCCTTGTCCCACAAACAAGGGGGTCTCATACACCAATTTGGTGTGGCTTGGTCGTGACCTAAAAAATAGATTATTATTATTATATATCTTTGTTCTCTCTCTCTTTGTTGGTTTTTGCTTCTTAAAACATGTTCACTATCTCGCAAACTCAAAGAAGGAGCTACAAGGACGACACTAGCAAGGATCAAGCGTCATTTAAAAGGCATGTCACTTGTACCTCTCTAAACTAGTTTATATGACAATGAAGTTTAAGGTGAAGTGTGTATTCTGTCTTGTTTTGTTCTAGTTTCCTGTGGAAGTTAGGGAGATCTGTTTGTGTCCGAACTTATCGATTAGTCCGATAACATGTCACTTTTTTTTCTTCTTGTTAGCTATGCCTAAGACATCTGTCATAATAAACCAAATATTTATTTATATCCCTTCCTCTTAACATGTTCCATATCATTTGCAATCACTCGTATTCAATTATCAATTGCTTTGGATCTCACCCGACATTCTGTCTCTCAAGATTGATTTGCTTTGGATATCACTCAATATTCTGTCTCTCAAGATTTCTTTGCTTTGAATCTCACCCTACATTCTGTCTTAGGAACAAATTCTTTGTTGCAACAACTTTTCAGGTATGTCATTTTCTGCATGTCCTTATTCAATTACTAGCTGTTTTGAATCTTATCCTACATTCTGGGAATGAACAATATGATGATTTACGCTTTGTTCATTTTTTAATTTGTTAATTTATAAGGTATGTTGATTAGTGCCTTGAGGTTGCATGCAACATTTCATGGATTAATGTGTTTTTTTTCTAGAATATTGATAATAATTGGATTGCTCGATTTAGAGCTCACCTATCCTTTTCCTTGCTTCAACAAAGACCTCCATCTTTTCCTCTTCTTCCATTTTTTTATTTTCTCTCTTCAATTAGCCGTTTTTTCTAATTAGAACTAAGCTCAGTCGGAGTAGTCTCTCGAGCCAGATTGTCGTCCAACACACTTGATTCAGGAAGAGACCGCCGAGAATATGTGAAACCTTATGATGTGAAAAAGAACTATACTTCTCTAGATGCTTATCCAACTCTTGCAGAGAAACATCCCGACCACTGGCTGCAAAAGTCACACCATAGTTCAGTATATTCTCTGCAATATCATATGATGTTGCTAAGCTCGAGTTATCCTTGTCACTGGAATCCCCCTCAAATGCTTCATTGGGTACACAAAGAGAGAAGAAATAATGGAAAGCATCAAGCTTGACAACCGCTTCATCCTTGTCTAATGGCCACTGAATATTGTCCCCAACCTTGGAAAATACTGCAAAAACATTGCCTCCTTGAACCAATCTCACAAGACTGAAATCACCACTGACCAACTCCATACTGTCCTGTTTATCTATCAAATGGACTAGAGCTCCTGGGATTCTGATCAGAATCTCCTTTGTGGCCTCGTGGGAGGCACTTGGTCAATGAGATCCAACATTACACTCTTCCATGTTTATTTCATTTGAGGTTTTAGGATACAGTCTGTACCCTTCATGCATGTTTCCTTGTGCAACTTTTCCTTGGGTTTCTGATGAGAAAACAATTGGTTTCTCTACTAGATCACTCGTATGCACAGTGGGATATAAAGATATAGTTGGGTGGTACTGTTCAGAATGAATATTCCATTCTATGCTATGTTATTCTCTACGCTATGTACAAACACTATTCGTCCTCTGCGCTTCGCGCACATGATCTGTTGGTTAGAAGATCCACTGCTTTCTAGCTCTTCTTTCTGCCTTCTAAACTTCTCTCTCTAGTTCTACTAGATCTATTAGTATAAACTAGTATAGAGTGAAGCTTCTCCGTCCATTCTTCTTTTAAAAAGAAAAAAAGAAAGAAACCTTACTTCTAAGAGTGTAAGCGAATCAGTTATAGGTTGCGTCATCTATTCATGTCCAGAAATGCCAAGTTTCTGTGTCTCCCATCCAAAAAAACAAAATAAGGACTCTAGTCTCCTGCTTTGTATGTTGCTTTAGTTAGTTGTGCTTTTCCATCTTGTTTCCATTTATCCCGCTAGTTTTGATTTTTCAGAAACCCGAGGGGTTAAATACATAACAGATTTGGACCGTGGTTCTCCCATCTCTCAGGAAGGTATAAACCATAAGAAAGACATACCTGGATTAGAACAGATTTGGACTGTGTTTCTCCCCTCTCTTAGGCAGTTATGGACTCTAAGAAAGACATACCTGGATCGATCAAAGGCCATACCTACGCTATAGGCAACGATAGATTACAAAACTCCTTGGTATAATTCTCGTAGCTAATAGATTTTCCCTACAATGACTCAAACATAGAGATTAGCGTGGAGATCAACATAGTGAAAATAGCGTGGATACCAACTTAGTCTGAGCATGTGGTGGATGCATGGCTGAGTTATATCTCATGTAACCACGTTGGCCACAAACATGAAGGTATACTTTCCAAGTGGCTTCCTCCTGAAATAAATAGTTTTCCCTTCGAGTTTTGAATTAATGAATTTATAGGTTGCAACATGGCTAAGATAAAATCTCCAAGTGACAATGGTTGTATTTGCTTGTGTTTCTGTGAGGAAGTCAGCAGAGGTAAGATATTACATTAAATAAAAAACTCATAAGATAATATCTCTAAGTGACAATGATTGCATTTGCTTGTGTTGTGTTATCCCTGCTTTCTAGGGATAACTAGGAGATCATGTCTTGAGGCCCACAGGTCCTAGACATGGAGTACTGAGAGCAGGATTGACCTGAGCATGGCTTTGGAGGGCCCATCTTTCTTCTTCTTCATCAGACTTGTCTTGTCAGCAGCTGCCAGTAGCAGCATCCATCACCTTCGGCTTGGACTTGTATGGGAGAAGACTCTTGCTCCATGAGGTAATTGGTTCAGGTATCATGGTATGTGTCATTTTTTTATCATTATAACCTTTAGATATATGCATCTTACTCCTTTTATTTCTAACAACTTCTTGGATCTTGCATTAACCCACTTGACCATGGTTGGGGGGATTTACAGGGTGTCCTAACAAACCTGTACCCATAGGTTTTTGTTTTCCACTGGGGGGATTTTTGATGAGCCATCGTCCGCTCCCATCATATCATCACTTTTACATCTTATCTCCCGCTTATCTGTCCCATTCCCCTAGTCCGGGCATTAGGATGATCTGTTTGTGGGGTTACACCTTATCTCGTGGGAAGAAGGGGCTAAAGGCCCAGAAGGTAAAAGCAACTAGTAAAAGATAAAAGCCATAAAAATGAAACCTAGAGATGCCTCACCCAGGGATCCCCGAGAAGGCAATAAAAGGCCTCTCAACAAGAACCAAGAGGGACCCAAATAAAATAACAAAAATAAGACCTAGTCAAGAGGATAGGGGGTCTCATCACGAGCCAGCCTATTATGTTCATAGGTACCTAACAGTATGACATTGCCACTATCTGGTTACCACGCCAGGGCAGTGACCTTTGGTTGCATGGCCAAGGGAAAGGGAGTCTCATCACGAGCCAGCCTTATCATCTCTGTGAACGTGATTGTGGGTAACACTGTCAGCTCTGGTCACCACGCCAAGGCAGTGTCCTCTAGTTAGTCCTTGAAATAAAAAAAGGAAAAAAATGAATAAAGAAAAGAAAAGAATAAAGGCAATAAAGGGCTTGGAAAGAATTGCATCCATGATGGGTACAGCTCGCCTTCTACAAAGGCAACCACAGGTAATATCATGCATCCCTGTCTCTCACTCTACCCATATGTCTGGACATCCTTTGACCGCATCACCTCCTTTTACATGGCTTGGATGATACCCCTTTGAGACTTTCCTTTCCTTATGGATACTAGCCCAATTGGTATTTTTTTTTTCTTCGGCTTTGTATTGTAGGTCTTTGTAATATCTTTGAGCTATTGAATGATATATCAGGGTTTTTATGCATATGTTTGATAATATTAATGATGAAACATGATTGAAATTGCTATGATCCCTGTGACTAATGAGCCCATGGAGGACGAAGTTTTTGATGTGCAGGACCATGCCCGACGGACAGGTACCAGTTGGACTAGTACACATGGGGAGATGATTAGTTTAGACCTCCATGGGGATGAAGAGCCCATCAGATGGTTGTTGGGATCCCATCAGGGGAAGAGACAAGACAGTGCTTGATTGAGCTTTTGCACCTGAGAAGAAGAAGGACGTTCCATCTGGGACACTTTGGCTGAGCCCAACACAAGGGGGATTGACCCACTTCAGGTGGAACGTTTCCCTTTGATGGCCCAGGACTTCACCTAGGATCCATTGACGTCACCCTGAGAGTGTGGCAGTTGACAGGGAAGCTGGCACGTGTGGTAGGGTTTGGAGGCCCAAAGAGGGCCAACGTTTGTCATTTTGTGCTACATTTGCCCTAAAAAGGGGCCAATGTCTCCCTCAGTAGGGCTTGACGTCTTTCTTATGCTCATTTAGGGCTTTGATTTAACAATTTAATGTAAAAGAAGTATGATTTTGGTTTGTAGCCTTGTCGGCTATTTTTAATGACCTAATTTTAATTAAAGGTCATGATACAATATATATTGAGGAGTTTTCTCCTCATTTTGACAATAACACACAACTCACTCTCTTGTGAGGTCTGATTTTTGCACCCTAGTTTAGTTATTTGGTATTTTAAAGTGAGGCACACTTGTTGATGGAAGGATTATCTTGGCATTCTTGGCATTTCTCTTGAAGGAAGGTTTACAACTAGGGTTTTCACATGCTTTTTCATCATTATATGTAAGTGTTTTCTTGCAAAACTTCTTAATTTAATGGTTGTAGGTTTATATTCTTGCATTTACTTATAAATTTGCTAATTTAAAACCCTAGGTGACAAGCACACAAGTAGGTCTTTGTTTCATGTCCCCTAAAAGAGAAATATTCAGCCATTGAAGAAGGAAGAAAGAGCCTAGCCTTTGCTACACTCTTTTCACTTCCTCCCCCTGTGCTAGCTGTGTTTTTAAAGGTTAAAAAGGAGGTGATGTCCCAGGCCTAGGTTATCTACACCTAGGGTCGTCCATATTCTAGGGTTTGGTGATAAATCCTTGCCATTGCAACACTCTCCCTCACCCCACTCTCTTGTTTTAGCTTATCTTTTATGCTAGTCGTTTTGCCAATTTTGACCGAAGGAAGGAGGAAAGAGCACGAGGCCTTGCTTAAGCAACACCAGAGTGAGCCTCTTTCCCCTAGGGTTTTGATTCTAAGGCCCTGCCATTGTAGCACTTTAGAACCCTTCCCTCTTGTCCTTAGCCTTTATGCCTTCAACTTTGCGTCCTCTCCTAAATTGATTCCATCTACCCCTAGGCACTGATCTTAAATCCACAATGTTGAAGTGATAGTGCTCAAACAACCTCTCCAAACTTTTAAATTTGAAACCCTTACTAACTAGCTAACCCTAATTAGGCCGACGTCACACTTGGTTATTCCATCTTGATGCAACACCTTTGTTGATAAGCAATTAGATGATGGTTAAACACATTTATTGAGTAAAAGGTTGATTAAATACATTGTTTGCCACATCATCTCAGTAATTATTGATGAATTGATATTCTCCATTGCCATATTGATAAAACGTTGACCTCATTGACATTTACTGTTTTAATTGCTTACATATTGATGTCAGATAGTTATATGAAGTACTAACCCACTGAATTATAGCATGCATATATATCATTTTGTTGTTGTCTTGTTCCGGGTAGGTGTTCTCATTTGGGCATACACTTCTTTATTGGCTGATTAGACAGACTATCTGATCTTGGTGGTAACCTGTGAGGAGGGACTTTAAACTTGACCTTTATACTTTGGCCTCTTCAAAACCCCAGGTTACCGGGGACGTCTCCCCTAGACTAATCTCCCTAAATAGAAAGAACCTCCCCATTGTGGTGACATTGGGTAGGGTAGGTTCCTGTTACGCCAGTTTGGTTTCTATCCTTTAGCTTTTGACCTAGCTACAAACTGTGCGATAACATGTTGTATGTGATGAAGTCAACAGAGATAAGACATTTGCCTGGTTGTTATTGTGACGTACCAATGGAAGTCGAGGTTTCAAATAATTGAGGAGATGGATGGGGTCATGAACTGCTCAAGTTTATTTCTTTCAGATCTTGACATGACTCTACATGGATAGAGGATATCACATCTCAGACTCGCTCATTTCCAGCCAATCAAATTGTCAAGTAACTGTCTCTTAAAGACTAAACTGTGCAGGACGTTTTCTAACATGGTGTCAAAGCCATGGTTACACATTTGGCATTTTAATAATGTATTTGGGAATTTCTATAGATGTTGTCACCACATCTTGTTATGATGCTCAAGATTAATTTTATAGCCACTTGTTGGCACTATCTTAACGTTGTTTGAGGGTACTGTAGTTGATTCCAGTTAGTTAGAAAAAATTTGGAAGATTCGACGTCCAAATTCTTTGTTAGCCATTATAGAATTTTATTATGTACAAATGATGGGTCTTATTAATGGTGGTCGAAATGAGAAAAGATTAATTTTATAGTCACTAAGCCAGATTGCTATAAGAGCCTTCTTCTTAGTCTTTGTGCATGTTACCAGAAATGTTTCTCCTACAGAGAGGCCTTTACCTATGTTCATACATCTAGTTCTTCATAGGAGTGGCTTCTCCTTTTGCAGTGGAACCGTTTAGATTAGTATTAGTTTGAAGTTACAATAGAAAGAATTACTCAATATGCTTTACGATGTAGGAAGTATGCTTAGGATCTATTCCTCTTTATTAGCTACTACTAGAATATAAGTGATCCAGTTCAGTAATAATAATTCCACGTTTCAAACATGCCCCGCTAACCAACCAAGTATTACTTCTTCAGGGATCAGGTCAGGGAATACTCATTCAGATTGTTATTCATGTACCAACCAATAGATTCACTAGCGTGTTAACAGGACGACAAACCAAACCTGTTAGCATGACACTTTTATCTCGTTTTTACTTTCTTTGGATTTAGGTTGGAACTACTTCTGCTACTTTTCATAGATAGTCAATTGATTTAGGTTGGAACTAATTCTTATGATAGTCTTATTCTTATTGGCTTATGATAGTATTATTCTTGTTAGAGAGAGAATTGTAACTATAGTTTAAGATAGTAGAATTATGAGAGTCATTGGAACTAGATTTTATCTCATGGTTGCATCACATGAATCTCCCAGGGGCCCTAAATAAATGGTGAAAATGACGCATTTAAAATGTTGACCTTGCTTCTCATTGCGGTTCCCTCCGAACTCATGTCCCTGAGAGCACTTCGCATCACCTCTGATACCTGCGGGGGTTCGCTTCAACCACCTTTATCCTCCAGAGTTGTTTCGGTTTGATCCATGCACCTATGAATTTGTCATGCTTCCCTCTTTGTTTGCTGATACTCACATGGCAGAAGCACCCTTCGCCCCAACTCCTCCACTTTTCATCGTCTTTGGAGATAGAGTTTAATTGTTACTTAGTAGTAGACAAAGTGCGTAGAGATCTATCCACTAACGTAGTTTCATCAAGCCTTCTCCTCGACCTCTGCCTTGCCTCCATTATAGAATTTTATTATGTACAAATGATGGGTCTTATTAATGGTGGTCTAAATGAGAAAATCATAATTATTGACTATAGTAAGGGAAGAAATAATGTATAAAGAACAAAATATTTAAAACTTGATTGGGAAGAAATAATGTATAAAGAAAAAAATATTTAAAACTTGATTCTTTAGGTCTGAGCAACACTTCCAATCGACTGGAAGTCGTCTCCTTACTCAATTGTTTCAACCAGCTAGCTCCGTTCTAGATCACAAAAAGTGATACTTATATAATCTCATCATGAGACTTTAGTGGTATAGGGATCCTATTATTTATAAATAGGAAATGAAGATAATAGCCTGTGAAAGCATAAAGCCAGGAAGGAGGTAATACCTTTCAGGACTTTGATTTCTTCCCCTCAAAGCGCAGTTGTGATCATACGCCAAGGAAAATGGCTATTGGAAGGCATAGGGAGAATTCTCCTAAGTTAATTATCTCGGCAAAAAGTGATCTGTATTTCTCTTATTAATCAACCCTACATCTCTACCTCGAACTAGTTAGTTACCTTTCTGATGAAGAATCTGCATGTCTCTTCAATTTGCCTTTTGTGTTATAAGTGCACCGACCAAACAACACTTCTCCATGTATGACCTAGTCACAAACAATATGAGGTTGAGTTAGATGTGTCCCCTGGGCTCCAACAACAAATAATAAGAAGGTTGTGTCCATATCCAAAAGAAATGAAACTTCTAATTAGTGCAACTCTTCGAATACATGAGAAGTAGATTTAGTAATTGTTTTACCGAAGAATCCGATGGGTATCACACTATGAACCTTGACTCTGATGGCTACTACTAAACGGATACTACCATAACCCACCTGCTTCAACAACCTATATTTAAAACCTCACTTATCTGCTTACTTATGTTCCCACCTAGTGCTTCAAGCAGGAATCTTTGTTAGTGAGTGGTTGCACTATTGATCTTTTCAGGGGGACGAGCTATATTGAATTTATTAATTAAGACAACCAACATTTATAAGATATGCTGCTTTCATGTTAGTGTTTGAACCACCTTTGATATTTTATATTTACCCACTGACTAGAGATACTTGCCTTCCTTACTTAGACTTACAACAAGCATTTGATCAAATGGATGGGATGGAAGGGCTTCACACTTTGGAGCAACGCAACCTTTGCTTACTGAATTTAACATTTTGAAAAGTGTTTCACTTCACTATAATGTTTAGAGAAGAAGGGAATGAACGACCACCCCACCCCACTTCGGAGAAACTAACATGTCACCTAAGTACCATTCAAAAATCCAATCTCAAAAGAACCTATCCAAAAGCACATCATAAACACTGAAATAAAGCGATATCTCCATCCATACGAGGATACATATCTCCAAGTCTTCTAGGTGGCCACATAAGCTTCCAGGTAGGTCTTATTCTTTAACCATTTCCATCCCTAGTATCTAAAGGAAAATCCAATTTTTACATTCTAGGTGTAGATCGAGTAGTTAACCTTGGATCAGTGAATGCGCGGGGAGCAGTTCCTATTGCCCGAGTGAAAGTCTAAATCCGGTTGAAGCACACGTTGAAGCATTCGTCAAATGATCCAGTTGATCACCTAGCTAAGAGACATCAGAACCAGTAGCAGTGACAGGTCCAGACTAAGCAGTTGATCTCCACCATGTTTCTTAAAAGATCAAAGACAGTGCCCTATAAAATTGTGAAGTTGTCCTCCAATTTTGGTGAGATTTTGACAGGCTACGTCTCGAATTTCCTTAATGATGAAGGTGAAAATATTTTTCCTAGTTCTTGAATGAACATGATATTCTCACTCCTCTTCCACTTTACAATTGTTTGTTATTCCTAGTAGCTCACATGTCCTTTTCCTTTCTTCAACAAAGACCTCCATATTTCCCTCTTGTTCCACTCTCTGTGCCTTAAGCCTTCTCCTCGACCTCTGCCTTGCCTTGCCTCCATTATAGAATTTTATTATGTACAAATAATGGGTCTTATTAATGGTGGTCTAAATGAGAAAAGCATAATTATAGACTATAATAAGGGAAGAAATAATGTATAAAGAACAAAATATTTTAAACTTGATTTTGACTTGCCTTGAATGATGCTAGTGCAGGGCTTAAAAATAGCAGCCAGATATTGGTCTTGACATAAATCATACTACTCGCTACCTATCTGCAATTTCTAATTCAGTATAAAAGGAGGTCCTCTAGTCCTAAATTCCAAAAGTACAAACAAATACTACTGATCTGAACCCAAGCTTTGTAAGAGACCTATTACACATTGGTTTTAGGCTCTAGTTTATTTTCCAGAAGCTGATTGGCTAATTGCTCTCTTCTTGTTTCCTTCTTTTTACAACATAAACTAGTGCGTGCATTTTCAAGTTTGTTTCTATCTCATTCACATTTGCTAGTACCTTATTCATTTGAAGACACAAACCCTCCAACTAAAGACCTCCATCTTTCCCTCTTCTTCCATTCTATGTGCCTTAAGCTTTCTCCTCTACCTTTGCCTTGCCTCCATTATAGAATTTTATTATGTACATTAGATGGCCCTTTACTATATACTAAACTTCCTAAACAATAATAAGTTGCGCTAGATCCAAAAATCGAAAGGAAAAGAGGATTTAAAGTGGATCTTCGCATGCCCACTAGGTTTCATGAAACTCTCCTACGAAAGTTATCAAGACCAATCCTTAACCTTGATTTTAAACATAGAGTCTTTAAGGAGAAGAACATCCTTTATGAATGAGCAGTTTTTGGTCATCCAACCATATATTTTTTACTTTTAGTTGTGATATGTTCAAGGCTCGTTCAAAATTCATATACAATATATTCAAATAAGACAACTATTTTGCTTTCATCATGGCATTATGAGATTAACCAAGAAACCTTGTGATCCTATGAAATGAATACAGTGAAATTTGTCTTTTTCCTATATGATGATTAGATTAACCAAGAAACCTTGTGATCCTATGAAATGAATACAGTGAAATTTGTAGTTTTCCTATATGATGATTGATCTTGGCTTTGGTTTCAAACATTGGTTATTACTTATTATGCAAAAAATATGATTCTTCGTACGTGTTTACTTGTACTGTGAATATGAATACGGGCTTTGTCATTAGCTTATGGCAATTACATAGTCTCAAGCTTCATGGAATCATAATAAGATGAAGAGTTCATGGCTAGTAATGAAATTCCCACAAGCTAATCTAGAAGCGAATAACACATTGCAAAATTCTTACTCAACTCTATAAGAGTGTAATATGCCTACGTGAGAGTGTAATATGCCTACAATCTAGAAGTGGATAACACATTGCAGAATTCTTACTCAACTCTATAAGAGTGTAATATGTGAATTCTTACTCAACTCTATAAGAGTGTAATATGCCTACGTGAGAGGGTAATATGCCTACAATCTAGAAGTGGATAACACATTGCAAAATTCTTACTCAACTCTATAAGAGTGTAATATGCCTACGTGAGAGTGTAATATGCCTACAATCTTGGCTAAGGTCCTACGTGTCTTTATGTACTTTATCTTGTCCTAGCTACTAGCACAAATCAAATAGGGATCCTCCCTTGTCATAGCTAGGAGGACTTCGCTTACCATACATCAAACCTATTATACAAGGCATCACTTACCATACATCAAACCTATTCTATAAGGCAATTCACATCACACTACACCAAGTTTTCAATAGTATATGGATCATAAAAGGACAATTGAAAGGAAGAAAGCTAGTTTCAAAAGACGTTCAATCAAAGCCAAATTTGGATCGCATTCTTAAATCTGAAATTGGGTACATGGATTTGAAAACCATTCGCACATCCCTAGACTCCCACCAACAAATGCGCAAAAAATTATATGCAATGATTCGACAACTAGGCCCACCTGCCTTCTTTGTCTCCTTTAGTCATTAGAGAACCTTTGGGAACCTCTAATGACTGTGTTAAGGCATATAAGAGAAAACACAACAAGACCATATGAAAATGAATTAGAGCCAAATGAACCTCACTCATTAATCAACCAAATGAACCTCACTCATTAATCAATTGAAAGGAAGAAAGCTAGTTGCAAAAGATGTTAAATCAAAGTCAAATTTGGATCGCATTCTTAAATCTGAAATTGGGTACATGGATTTAAAAACCATTCACACATCCCCAGACTACCACCAACAAATGCGCAAAAAAATATATGCAATAATTCGACAACTAGGCCCACCTACCTTCTTTGTCTCCTTTAGTAGTGAAGAGAACCTTTGGGAACCTCTAATGACTGCGTTAAGGGATATAAGAGCAAACACATCAAGACCATATGAAAATGAATTAGAGCCAAATGAACCTCACTCATTAATTAGAAATGATCATGTGACTTGTGCATGTTATTGTGCACGTTATTATAGACATAGGATGAATGCATTGTGGCAATTAATATCCCATGATCACAAGTATTGTGACTTTTGCACGTTATTATAGATATAGGATGAATGGATTGTGGCAATTAATATCCCATTTTCACAAGTACTACAGAGAAATTCAAGACTACTTCTTTGTCACAGAATTCCAACTGAGCACGAGCATGGCTAACTATGGATAAAATCTGCACCAATATATGGTAAAGCCACATATGCTATGATTGAAACATTTGTTGACAATTTCTTGTCCGTCGATTCAACACTTCTTGCAAGTGAACTTAAAATGCTCCTACATCATCATCACACAAAAAGTTGTAGGAAACAAAACAAAAAAAATCCAACTGTAGATTTAATTTTCCAATTCCACCAATGAAGACAACAAAAATACTTGAACCCCTCAATTTTGACAATAATCAAACAAAAAAAATGCAAAACTAATATTTGAAACAATAAAAGATGCTAGGTATGATGAAACTGATACATTTGATAGGTTTATAAATAGCATTTAATTTTCCAATTCCACCAATGAAGATAACAAAAATACTTGAATCCCTCGATTTTGATAATAATCAAACAAAACAAAATGCAAAACTAATATTGGACACAATAAAAGATGCTAGGTATGATGAAATTGATACATTTGATAGGTTTATAAATAGCCCTGGCTTAACAGAAGTTGAGTATATACATGCTATTCAATGTACCTTATGTCGAACCACGATATTACTCCAAAGAAAACCATCACAACACTTGGACAAATAGAGTGTCAAATAGCTTCACATGACACATTCCAACAACTTGGATTGCAAACACTAACTCTCAATTTGTACTAAACGCCTACGCACCTGCAATGTATTGTAGTTCCTACATGACAAAAGAAGACATGACACTTACATTGACATTTATAAGCATAAGAGAAAATCATATCAAAACAAAATGCTATATCATGCATACCATTAGTAGCCTTGGGAAGGCTCTATTGAACATGCATCAAATGTCTGGACAACAAGTTGTGCATATTGTGCTATCACTTCCACTAAACTTTAGTTCACGAAGGTGTATTTTCATTAACACTTCTCCTATGGAGCAATGTGTATTCCTTCTTAAAAAAAAGAAGGATCTAGAAGGAAGGCTCTATTTAACATGCAACAAATGTCTGCACAACAAGTTGTGCATATTGTGCTATCACTTCCACTAAAATCTAGTTCACGAAGGTGTATTTTCATGAACACTTCTCCTATGGAGCAATGCACATTCCTTCTTAAAAAAAATAAGGATCTAGAATGTGAACCAGATGAATCTGAAGATATAATGTGCCCATCAATCATTGAATACTATATTTTGCGTTGTACAACTATTGATACTATATGCCTAGCAGAATTTGCATCTAGTTATACGAAGAAGGGTACAAAACACAAAAAATATGATAAGCCATATGTCATTCGATATGTAAAGTACAATAGACACACTAGTTATACGAAGAAGGGTACAAAACGCAAAAAATATGATAAGCCATATGTCATTCGATATGTAAAGTACAACAGACACACTGGCATTGAAAATTATTGTAGAGAACAATTGATGTTATATTATCCATATTGAGTGAATGAAGATACAATCAAGAAGCACTACCCAACTTGGCAAACTGCCTATGTTGCACTAGAACAAACTATTAAGAAAAAACAGAGAAAGTTTACATTTGATATCACACATGCATGGGGTGACATTGATGATGCAATGAATGTAATAGAAACACAGGATGATTGGTTATTCAACATTAATAGCCTAGAAAATAAAAAAGAAGAAAGTACAAAAAATAGTGAATGCATAGATGAGTAGTATGAAAAATATGATTTTGAAACCGATTTACAATATTTGTAATGCTCAAATAATATGAATGAAAAATGCATGAGACCATACAAAGTTGTTAACCAACCGCATATACTAGAAAACATAGAATATTACAACATAAGACGACAATTAAACAAAGAACAAGGAGCACTAGTAACCGATATATTGACAAGGAAAACTTATAGGCCAAAGGAACCAATCCACCTATTCTTGACAGGAGGTGCAGGAACAGGGAAAACATTTACAGCTAAAGAAATATTCCAGTCCTTAATACATTTGCATAATGATACAATGCCATATGACCCATTGCAACTAAAAGGATTAATTACTGCGGCCAAAGGAACCAATCCACCTATTCTTGACACGAGGTGCAGGAACATGGAAAATTTTTATAGCTAAAGCAATATTCCAGTCCTTAGTTCGTTTGCATAATGATACAATGCCATATGACCCATTGCAACTAAAAGGATTAATTACTTGGCCAAAGGAACCAATCCACCTATTCTTGACAGGAGGTGCAGGAACAAGGAAAACATTTACAGCTAAAGCAATATTCCAGTCCTTAGTACGTTTGCATAATGATACAATGCCATATGACCCATTGCAACTAAAAGGATTAATTATTGCATATACAAGAAATGCAACATTTAATGCTTGGGGTGTTACATTACACACTGCATTTTATATGCCCTTTAACAAGACAAATTTTCTTTCACTAAACAATGAGAAGAAATAACTTCCAACAACTTCGTATCATTCTTATTGACGAAGCATCACTTGTTGGTTCAACAACTCTTTATCAAATTGATAAGCGACTACATCAAATCTTGCACACGCCAACCTTGTATTTTGGCAACGTTGACATGATATTCTCAGGAGACTTATACCAAGCACAACCTGTAAGAGACTCACTTATATTTGAGAACCCAAAAGTTAACAAAAATACAATTCCATATGACTTATGGAATGAAAAAATCAAATGTTATCAATTGCATACAACAATGCGTCAAAAAGACACATGCTTTGTCAATGTACTAAACAAGATAAGATTAAACCAACAATATGAGAAAGATATTGCTTACATAAATGACCATTTCCATAGACCACCGCCTTTAGATCCACTTTTCCCATACATATTCTATCGAAACAAAGATGTCCATAACTATAATGCAAAAAATCTTTCCCTAGCAGATGGTGAGCAAATAACACTTAGTGCTATTGATGAACATGAAAGTATTGCAGCGAAATGTTTTGCCTTTCAAAAGACAATATCGTTACTGTCAACAATAATAGTCAAATGGAATATGTTAGTTGAACTATATGCAGGAAACTATAACATTGACGATGGACTAGTCAATGGTGTCGATACCGTCAACAATAATAGTCAAATGGAATATGTTAGTTGAACTATATGCAGGAAACTATAACACTGATGATGGACTAGTCAATGGTGTCGAAGGTATTTTCAAAAGATGTACAAATACCAATTATGGATTAGACATTGTATGGATAGAATTCTCAAGCGCAAGCATTGGAAAATATCAAAGAACCAAATTCTCGGAGCTATATGAAACAAACATCTTACTAGATTGGACACCCATTTTTCGAATAACAAAATCCTTAGCAATAGCTAACAACAAATCACAATTCACAATAAGGAAACGATTTCCAATACAATTAGCTTGTGCCAGAACAATACACCGAACACAAGGACTAACACTAGATGGACTTGCATTTGACCCAATTTCCAATACAATTAGCTTGTGCAAGAACAATACACCGAACACAAGGACTAACACTAGATGGACTTGCATTTTACCCCACTGGTGTGATGCAACATGGATTAGTTTATACTAAGGACTAACACTAGATGGGCTTGCATTTGACCCAAATAGTGTGATGCAACATGGATTAGTTTATACAAACACAAGGACTAACACTAGATGAGCTTGCATTTGACCCAACTAGTGTGATGCAACATGGATTAGTTTATATTAAGGACTAACACTAGATGGACTTGCATTTGACCCAACTGGTGTGATGCAACATGGATTAGTTTATAATGCATTATCACACATTAAAAAATTAGCTCACTATACTTGATTCAAAAACTCACACCCAAAAACTTTCACGTAAAGACCAAAGTATCAAATGAGATGACACGACTAGAAACAATTGTGCCATGGAAACTAGAATTTGCAAAAAAAAACAAAACAACCATACAAACATATGATCAATTGCAACGCTAAATACACACAACCTATATGCACATATTAATGATGTCATGCATGATACAGACTTGATGGACAACATGGTACTATGTTTTCAAGAAACACACTCACACTCTCCACCCAAAAATAAGCAATTCTTTTCGTTCAACTTTGTCATAGCACATTCAACACATGGCATTCTTACTTGCATAGAAAAAAAATCCCAATCAAAGCAACTAAGAACTTTACGAAGAGTAAAATTGAACTTACACTCACTGACATGTACTTCCATCAACCTATTTGCTTAATGAACATATATGCAGCACCATTTGAACAAGTATCTACAATAATTGAAATGATTAACAATGCAAAATCACAATCTACACATACAACACCATTTGAACAAGTATCTACAATAATTGAAATGATTAACAATGCAAAATCACAATCTACACATACAGATTGTGTTTTTTATTTTATTGGGGACTTCAACATTCTTATTGGATCAAATAATATTCTAAACAAAACTTTTTCACAATACATGGAAACTCAAAAGTTCCATGAAATAACAACAAAAGTTCGTCCACAATCAAAACTATAATAGATCACATCTGGACAAACTTGCCAATTTCACAATGTGAAATCAATTTCTCAAATGCATATTGGTCTGATCATGACATAACTTATGCTATTTTACATCTCTCTTCTAGTTCAAATGATGGGGCAAGTATGTATATGCTTCATTCCTGTATGTATGTGCTCCATTCCCCTTTGTGTTTTAGATTAGCATCATAATATGTTTTCATGCTCCATTCCGCTCTCTTGTTTTAGATTAGCATCATAATATGTTTTCCAATTTCAATACTAAATACTAAATTCAAATATGTTTTTCCCTTGTAGGTACACCATGAAAAGAAGACGAACTGACACAAGACACCATGTCACAAGTAACCACTCACTATAGAAATACTCTTCAACTTTCTTAGCAAATCATCATGCTAATTCACATGTGTTCACTAACAGGCTAATTCACATGTGTTTACTAACAGACATAAGCATTCAAAATGCAACGTCGTAACAATACAAGAGCTTAAAGGCTTGAAAGTAGGCAATGTCTTTCATGGTGATGTGATTGTCATATATAAAACAACTATTGATAGAGTACACAACATAGATCTATTGCGTCTTGATCTAGTTGATGAAAAAGGCGAAATGACAATCACAGTGAATGTCCCTCACAACTTCATCCTTGTACATGAATCTAAACTCATTCCTGGGCAAGGTGTGTATTGAAGGATTTAAAATTTCTCTCAAAACAATGTACAATCATGGAGATTGTAATTGCATATTGGTCCTCCATGATTGAAGCATATAAGAAACAATCTCGCCCATTTGTCAAGAGTACAAATTTCCTCCAAATACAACAATAAGGCAGTTGACAACCAACAAATCTACATTTGCAATTGGCACCATTGTTTCCTTGGTCACGTCTGCAAAGCAACTAGGCTCCCAATATGCATTAGAGCTTAAAGATGGACACTTAGAAGAAGATAAAACTATAGTAAGTACAAGCTCACTTATTGTTTTTTTTTCCCACTTGCACACTCACCTTTTATTACTTACGCCTAATATCCTAACACAATATTCAATTGCAGCTTTACCTTTTTCCCACATTTATGTCGTCCTTTACTACAGTACACCAACAATTATCGAAAAAAGAAATGCCAATGCTTCTATTTAGAAATGTTGTCAAGGGAAGAGAAGAACAAACAAATGCTTCTATTTAGAAATGTTGTCAATGGAAGACAAGAACAAACAGAGACGTCGAGGACATGCAAATCTACATTCATGACCACTTTGAAGGAAAAACGAGCACATGATGACTTAAACAAATTGCTCACCTTAACAAAGGTAATTTGACCAAATATAGTTTTTTCTTCATAATTTAATTAATTTATTATTACAACACATAATCTAACAAAATTGTTTTCCAATGTGAACTAGGTTGAAGGTATGTTAACTATAACAAATATACATGTAAACCCATTTGTACATTTGTACCAATTTGCGACATCTACAATCTGCCTACAACGTCATTTGGAGCCATTGACGGTGACAAACTCCAATGTTTGAAATGTGAACAACTTACCACATACATATGCTCCCCTCAGTTGCAATGCATTATTCAAACAACAACAAACATCCAGAAGGAATGCATTGTAAAAGATGAACTACTAATGACATTATGTCCATCTTACTAGATATCACCTATGAAAAATACTTAGAAAACACATATGATGTTATTTACAGTTTACTTGATTTCCATGTACTTTCACAATGGATCATGATAAGGTCATCTTACACAAAGAATGAACCTCTGGTTTTGTGCCAGTAAGAATCATGTCCCCCCATTCAACCAACCCACAACAACAGCGAGGGTTTAAATCTAGCCAGCAAGCATTTGGATATGTTGATGCAATTCTATGATACAATATTATGATGTGGTCTTCTGTTATAATATTCTCACCATTTGAGTAATTTGAGAAAACAAAAGCGATACAATTCCCTTACTTGTTAGTGCAATTCTACAGATGCAATTCTATGATACAATATTATGATGTGGTCTTCTATTATAATATTCTCACCTTTTGAGTAATTTGAGTAATTGTGTCAAGTCCTCTTCAAGTAGCTTGCCTGAGAACGACAAACAACTGCCTACTTTTTTTATGTGGGGCCCCCAATTCAAACCACAACCTTACTTACAACTTATCTTAGAATGAGGATACCACATGTAATTACAGTAATAAGGTAACAACAATCTATACAATTCTATAATTAATATGATGTTGTGTTCAATATGATCTGGGCAATGGGTTTCAATCTGACCTATTTTACAGACTATTGTATCAATATGAATACGAATACATGCATGTGTTCTGGTTAGGATGTGTGTTATTGGAATAATGGGAAGTTAAGCCAGGAATTCCATTTCACCATTGCCTTCAGACTAATCTATAACATCACCTTCAAAGTATTCTCCCTTGGATGCAGGGCTCATTTCAAAGGTAGTCGTTGGCCCCAAACTTCAAGGAATAATTACGTATCATAATATGTATCCTCCTTGACTTATAGAGGTACACATAAGAATGACTTACCAATCTCACCTTCTTATCTCCCAACCCATCACCTTCTTATCCAAAGGAATGAATACCTTAAAAAACATGTATACATGAAGCCTACCAATTAGTATGAAAGTCTCCCAATCTCGGTAAGAACCTTAAAAATAGGTATACATTTCAAAGAAATATGAGGAACAACCGAACCCGCTTCAACTCGCTTAGACCAATCATGCCCTGAGAATTGGAGGTCCCGCTATGACTTGAATAAGAAGGAACAAGGAAGAAACAAAAAAGGCAAATACCTATATAATCAAAATATATAGGGGGATTCTTAATTAGTAATAAGTCTACTAATCAGTAAATAAATTATTTCCTACATAATAGGTATACCTGTAGTAAATCCTATTATATACGAGTATCTAGGTGGGTGAATAGATCCACTCGAGGAAAGAGTGACTAATGGAGAGTGGGACTTCTCTCTGATTCCAATGAGTACTTATCTCTGATCTATTCTTGCCTCCCTCGACTTCACGTTTTCGGGGAATGAAGATTTTTATGTTTGCCCAAGCCCGCCCAAACATTATCAGTAACGAGCTCAGAGGGTAGGTAGGTGTTAAACCACAGTATGGAATTGTATGGTCAATTGACCAAGCTCGATCTAGCTTCTACCTATTGCTCTATTGTCACTCACTCGAGATAGAGATTTGTTCCTTAAAATCAATATGTCACCTTGTTCTACGAATTGGAAGTAGGTTCTATATTATATTGGTTGAGCATCCGCTATAGCGGTGGAAACACTAGGATATATAGGATTCAACTCTATATATGTTCTTCCGTGTCATGCGTGACATGCATGGCATGCATGAAAATTTGACATAAACAAAAGTATCAAGCGTTTCATAAAGAGTTTCAAGTCATATATAGTATAGATCCGTTTATCCTTACTAAATACAATGGTGAGAAGCATGCATTCTTGTTTGGGGGGTTGGGGTTGCAACTAGTGGTTGATGGGTTTTTTTTATCCAACAGGAAACAAGAACAAACAAATGAATGTTATTTGTTCTCCTTCTTGATACACATGGTGTGAAGTTGCTCAATCAAGCTACTGAATAACACATTGCAGAATTCTTACTCAACTCTGTAATAAGATAATGGTGCGAAGTTGCTCAATCAAGATCCTCTACCTTTTCGACACAGGGAATTGTTACTCTGCAATTCCCCTTGTTTATAAATAGATGACAAGTTGGGATATATATATAAGAATATTTATTTATAAATAGATGACAAGTTGGGATCTATGTGGTGAACAGGGCTCTTAAAACTATTAAATAATATCCACCCATATAAATGTGTGAGATGGGATCTATGTGTTGAACAGGGCCCTTAAAACTATTAAATAATATCAACCCATATAAATGTTTGAGATGATTATATATATATATATATATATATATATATATATATATATATATATGACAAGTTGAGATATGAACAGGGTCCTTAAAACTTTTAAATAATATCCACTCAGATAAATACCCAAGGATGATCTCCTGTTATAATTATGAATGTAACATGTTTTGTAGGTTGGTGAGCCAAGAAACTCCAAATAACCATTAAAAAAAAAGAAACTCCAATTCTTTTTCTCTGAAATGTTTGATTAAAAAAGAAACTCCAATGCTTTTATGCTGAAATGTCCTCAACGGAAAAGAAGAACAAACAACAATTATAAAAAAAAGAAACTCCAATGTTTTTTACTCTCAACGGAAGAGAAGAACAAACAACAATTATTAAAAAAAAACTCCAATGCTTTTTACCTTGAAATGTTCTCAAGGGAATGCTTTTTACTCTGAAATGTTCTCAAGGGAATAGAAGAACAAAGCAAGTCACTTCTGACATGCAAATCTATATTCATAACCACTTTGAAAGAAAAACGAGTAGTGGATGACTTAAACAACAAATTGGTCACCTTAACGTCAAAGGTAATTTGAACAAGTATAGATTTTCTTTATGATTTAATTTATTTATTTTTACAACATACATTCTAACAAAATTGTACTACAATGCGTCATGCTAATTATAGAAAATATTGATGCAGACAACTTTGTACCAATTTGCAACGTCTGCAACTTTGTACCAATTTGCAATGTCTCCAATTTGCCTATAGAGTCATTTGGAGAAATTGATGGTCACAAACTTAAATGTGAACAACTTACTACATTCCCCTAAGCTACAATGCATTATTCAAAGAACAAAAAACATTAAAAAAAAATGCATTCTAAAAGATAACATGCTAATGACATTATGTCTATTTTTACTAAATATGACTTACGAAAAATACTTAGAGGACACATGATGTTATCGATAATTTATGTGACTTCCATATACAAGACACTTTTACAGTGGATCATGACAATGTCATCTTATACAATGAATGAATTTTCGGTTTGTTGACCTAGTTGCTGCATACATTCTAACAAAATTGTACTACAATGTGAACCATGTTGGCGTCATGCTTATGATTTAATTAATTTATTTTTACAGCAAACATTCTAACAAATATGTACTACAATGTGAACCAGGTTGGCGTCATGTTAATTATAGAAAATATTGATGCAGACAACTTTGTACCAATTTGCAATGTCTCCAATTTGCCTATAGAGTCATTTGGAGAAATTGATGGTCACAAACTTAAATGTGAACAATTTACTACGTTCCCCTAAGCTACAATGCATTATTCAAAGAACAACAAACATTAAAAAAGAATGCATTCTAAAAGATAACATGCTAATGACATTATGTCCAGTTTTACTAAATATGACTTACTAAATATGACATACGAAAAATACTTAGAGGACACATGATGTTATCTATAATTTATGTGACTTCCATATGCAGGACACTTTTACAGTGGATCATGACAATGTCATCTTATACAATGAATGAATTTTCGGTTTGTTGACCTAGTTGTTGCATACATTCTGACAAAATTGTACTACAATGTGAACCATGTTGGCGTCATGCTTATGATTTAATTAATTTATTTTTACAACAAACATTCTAACAAAATTGTACTACAATGTGAACCAGGTTGGCGTGTCATGACAATGTCATCTTATACAATGAATGAATTTTCGGTTTGTTGACCTAGTTGCTGCATACATTCTAACAAAATTGTACTACAATGTGAACCATGTTGGCGTCATGCTTATGATTTAATTAATTTATTTTTACAACAAACATTCTAACAAAATTGTACTACAATGTGAACYARGTTGGCGTCATGCTAATTATAGAAAATATTGATGCAGACAACTTTGTACCAATTTGCAATGTCTGCAACTTTGTACCAATTTGCAATGTCTCCAATTTGCCTATAGARTCATTTGGAGAAATTGATGGTCACAAACTTAAATGTGAACAACTTACTACGTTCCCCTAAGCTACAATGCATTATTCAAAGAACAACAAACATTAAAAAAGAATGCATTCTAAAAGATAACATGCTAATGACATTATGTCCAGTTTTACTTAATATGACTTACTAAATATGACATACGAAAAATACTTAGAGGACACATGATGTTATCTATAATTTATGTGACTTCCATATACAAGACACTTTTACAGTGGATCATGACAATGTCATCTTATACAATGAATGAATTTTCGGTTTGTTGACCTAGTTGATGCATACATTCTAACAAAATTGTACTACAATGTGAACCATGTTGGCGTCATGCTTATGATTTAATTAATTTATTTTTACAACATACATTCTAACAAAATTGTACTACAATGTGAACCAGGTTGGCGTCATGCTAATTATAGAAAATATTGATGCAGACAACTTTGTACCAATTTGCAATGTTTGCAACTTTGTACCAATTTGCAATGTTTCCAATTTGCCTATAGAGTCATTTGGAGAAATTGATGGTCACAAACTTAAATGTGAACAACTTACTACGTTCCCCTAAGATACAATGCATTATTCAAAGAACAACAAACATTAAAAAAGAATGCATTCCAAAAGATAACATGCTAATGACATTATGTCCAGTTTTACTAAATATGACATACGAAAAATACTTAGAGGACACATGATGTTATCTATAATTTATGTGACTTCCATATACAAGACACTTTTACAGTGGATCATGACAATGTCATCTTATACAATGAATGAATTTTTGGTTTGTTGACCTAGTTGTTGATACCAAAAGCAGGTGATACTTTCAATAGTCTGCAGTGGTACTTTCAATCGTATGCAGTCTATAGAGGCTGGTTGTTAGAGTTCAAGATAATAACAATAGAACTTGCATGTTGTTATACTTTTTGTTGTTCTCCGGATCATGACAATGACATCTTATACAATGAATGATTTTTTTGTTTGTTGACCTAGTTGTTGATACCAAAAGAAGGTGATACTTTCAATAGTCTGTAGTCTACAAAGGCTGGTTGTTAGAGTTCATGAGAATAACAATAGAACTTGCTTGTTGTTGTTCTCCTTTGCTTGAGACTGGTAGTTGTTTGAAATCAACAGCATGTTGTACATTTTGTTCTTATCCTCTCATTGGGACTTGTACTTGCTTGAAATCAGCAACATTAAATTCAAATTCTCTCAAAGTATCTAAGACACTAAACTATTGCATTGATGGATTTGACACATCTATATCTATATTAGGAAAGCATTGGCATTTCCTATATTATGGTTTACTTTATCATTGATCATTGGATCTGCAATATCCGTTTAGTTTATTGGTTATATTTTTGTCTGAGCGCATTGTTGGTCCTCTTGCCACTTTTGAATTTCATTTAAGTAGGTATTATGGCTTTTAATTTTATTTTCTCTCCAACCATGAGAAAATTCATTCTCGCCATGGTGCATGGATTTTGTTATTTTCTTAGATTATTAGTCCCTGTTGTAGGCATAGAGGGACTATAGCAATTGATAATGCATTGACTACATATTAGTTTGTCCTTTGACCCAAAATATTTGCACAATACCTATTGTTGGAGCTATGGAATTAAAAACATATATTTTTATATAATAAAAAGTAACATATATGTACCGATCTGATTGGATAAGAGATTGGAGGTCTTATTGTCGGCTTCACTATTCCCAATGTACTAGATGGAAACATATCCAAACTTTTTCTCGTAAACAATATTTTTTAATCATATATTTTTCCTCTATATTGGTTGAAGGTCGATTAATGTTAGCATTAGCTCAAATGTTTGTATTAGCATTTTCTGCTAGCCGAATATATCTGTAAGTTTTGATATGTACTAAGCATATTGAAATTTTTTGATATCCAAGCTTTGTAGTGATTGAGAATTCCAAAGTTTATAGCATCTTTGGCAGATGTATATTTGTTGAAATGTATTGACACTTATTCTAAGATGCCTCAATAGGCCTGACAGCGTAAATGTTTACATGACGCGACGTCCTCCAACACTCCTGACAACTTAAATGTTTTCATACCGCGAGGTCCTTAGACAACTTGACAGTCTTAAATGTTTATGTAAATACGCTTTTCGAAGTACATTTTTCCTCGAAATTTTCTATACAGTTACAGTGAATTTGCACAGTCTTGTTTGTCCACCACTAGTTCAATAGCCATTGTATGCTTCATCCTTGTTCTGCCATTGAAGCTACATACATTGTTTACTGGTTCGGTGAGTGCTTCTTCTTCGCTGGTTTGTCGGTTGCTGCCATTGTATGTTTCATCCTCGTAATCGTTGAAGCTACATACATTGTTTACTGGTTCGGTGAGTGCTTCTTCTTCGTTGGTTTGTTGGTTGCTGCTTGTTGTTGTTTCGCTCACGATTCAAAGTGCGCTTCTGCATTTAATCATTTCATAGTAAGTTTCGATGCCATAGTTTCATTTTGTATTCCTTGTTTATTTTTCAGTGTTTGCAGTTTGCAAGTAAGAATGTTTGCTTATTTGTAGTCGCATGTTCCTTGTATGTTTTCGGTTCCTTCTGTGCTTGGGTTGTAGTTTCATAATCGTTGGAGATACATATGTTGTTCACTGGATTGGTGGTTCTTGCTGGTTGGTTGGTTCACGGGTTGCTGGTTCTGTTTGTTTGGCCGGGGTTTGCGCTTTGGGGCCTTGGGGGTGCAGTTCGGCCTATTCGTGCTTTCTCGCCGGTTTGGTCCTTGCTGTTTTCTTTTGCTTGATTCAGCCTTGCAGGGTTGGGGTGCAGCAGCGATGGTTGGAGCTTTTCTTTTTTCTTTTTTCTTGGATTATTATTGTTTATTTGGGGTGTTTTTCGGTGTTTAGCCCCTACACCCATGAGTCGACATGCAGTTGTGTTATTTTCCATGTTCGTCGAGGCCGATATCTATTATTCTGTGAGATTTTGCTGGTGCTCTAGTCCTGCCATGAAAGAAAATAGTTGCATGCAAAAATGTTCGAGGATTACATGTGAAGTTACAATATCCGTTGTTTTTTTGTTGGAATAAAGCATATGTATGCAGGCTACATTTATAAACCATGTATGGTCAGATGTGCGGATATGACATTACATGTTATTTCTCCTCTACATAGACTGGTGTGTGCACGATACAATTTGTGTTGTGCTTGAGATATGATATGTGCAACAAAGATTCTGTAAGATTATATTATCATGTCTGGAAGCATGTCTGGGTAATTTGCCACGGAAAACTGAGAACTTGTATCGTGGGCACAACAGTCTATGTAGAGGATAAAGAACATGGTTAAAGGGCATATATGGATAAATTTCTAGGGAAAACCAGAAATCGTTTAGCTCTGGCCATGCAATTGCGTGATATTTTGTGCCTTATAATATATTTTGGGCAGGGAAAAAAAATCTACACATTTACAACCATGGATAGAGAAGCGCAAAGGTTCATGTTTCTGCCTTTCTAGGCTGTTCGTTGAGTCAGTTTTGTTGTATGTACATATTGCTTGTTCTCTGGTGAATACCAGCTTCCATTGATGTTTATTGAATTTTGTGCGTTCCCACATTGAAACAAACAGAGTAGATGGAGAAAAGGAGGGAGTCTTGACTACATTGGCTGAAGAGGATATAGAAAGGTGCATGCTTGTACCATTGTTTCATATTGCGTTGTTTTGTATTTCATTTATGGTGTGTATATGTGTTAAACTAGTTGTGTGCCTTCCTACATGGTAAGTTATCTTGGTTACATGCATTGCTTCCTGCATACTAAGCTAGTTCATGTCCATTGTGTTTGCACTGCATTGCTGCATTTAAACAAACATAATGGATGAATAGGACGAAGGACTCTTTGGCGGGTAAATAGACCTATTTCTTTTTCTTTTAGATGTTTGTCTTCATACTAACTTGCTTTCATGTCTATTGCATCTTCGACGTTGCTGCCTTGGAAAAAAATAGGTTGCTTGGACAGGGAGATGAATTATTTTGTGCAACAGCAGAGGGTTCTATGGTACCATCTTCTAAAAGGTATACCAAGTGTGCTGGTAAATTAAATATACAAACCGGGTGGGGGAATATAATATTAGAATTGAAAACGATGACTTCGCAGTAATGGGCCTTTCTGCGCTCCCTATTTCTACTTTTTCCATTTTCTATTATCCCTTTTGTTTTCTAATTCATCTGCCTAGTGTGCTTTCCAAAAATTCCTTCTTGCGCTAGTTGGAAGACTAACGGATTGACATATGTGGTCTTGCTTCTACCTTATTCCATAGTTACCCACTTTCTCTATTGCAGGTGCCAGGCTGGCAAGTTGGAGATTTCTCCCCTGGCTTCTGGGGGTCTGCGATATACAGATTGGCCATGGTGCCCTGCGCTCACGCCCTATTTACTACTAAACATTTCTCCAGTTAAAAAATTCAGATGCATACAATTTTACAGTTATTTGGTCCTTCCGATGGAAAATATATAATGCATATGCTTGTTTAGTCCGGATGCTCATCTGCACATGCTTGCATCAGAAAAAGTTGGACTAGTGACACGAGCATGAGCAATCAGTCATCCCAGACATCGACAGACCGACAAGGCTAAAGGTAAAGATGCATATGCTCTGCTCTTACTATGTTTACTAAACAAATTTCCTGGTCTATATATTCATCTATGGCATGGTGGATATGTTGATGCCATCTGCAATACATGGTTTGCAGCTCGCAAGAAGTATCAACAAGTATAAGCGAGATGCTGAACATGTTGTATGTTCCATAGACTAAGAGGTGTGGTTGCGAAACTGTAGCTCCATAGTTCATCAAAACTATGCGTGTACTTGTAGCACACTACCATTCACTTTAGTTTTCATGTTCAAGAAAAGTCATCAGGTCTAGAGTTGTGACATCCAAAGTATTGTCAATAGAGGGCTTGAACAACCACCAAACTGGACAAGTGTTCGTCGGGGACATAATGGTTTTGTATAGCACCTACTTGGACAAGGCAAACAAAAGTAGATCCATAATGCATGCTGAAATGACAAACAAGGACGCCATGATGATAGTGACACTGACTGTTCCTCCACAACTTGTACATAAACATGCATAAAAGATATTGTTGTGTAATAGGATATCCATTACAAATTTTAATATATTTCCCAAAACAATATATGACCGTGGTGATTGCGATCGAATTATTTCGCTCAACGAAACAAGAATTGTGGAAAAAATTCTCGTTGTTTGTTCAGAATATCGCTTCATCCCGGACTCGACTATTAGCCGGCTTGCACAAAGCATTGATATTTACCCAATCGGAACAATTGGGGCTGCTGTCACACTGGCGAGAAAATTTGGCTTGCAACACATTCCCCATATAAAGGATGGAGAGTCGGACAACGACAAGGCAATAGTACCACTTTTCATATTCAGTTTTGTCCTTTACTTTCGCATTTGCATGTATGTCGGATAAGTTACACAAATATTGCATTGTTCCATGTTGTAACTACAATTGTTCGACACATATTCAGATATGTTTTCGTCAATGGAACAACAATTGCATAGAGGGCAGATTCCACTTATGCTGTTCAAAAATATAACAAAGAAGAGGGATGCTAGAGAAAGGATCTTTTATCACAACCCAGACAACGTTTGTAATAGAGTTGCGAGCAGATATAGTAGAGGATCTGAAGAAACTAGCTAGCTCTACAACTGTTGTGCATATACATCCACAAAATCATCCTCACTTTGCTTATAGAAATAGCCTTCAACAAAATGATGCACCTGTTTAATTTTTATTTTTTTTGAAGGGGAGGGGGGGTGCAGTTGTGTATTATATTGTTCAATGTATTAATCCCTTTGCTCGCGTTCCCAGGTTGAAGGTATTTTAGTTGTAGCCAATGTGTACTCGACCCCCTTTGAGCCTATATGTGCAAAATGCAATTCCGCTGCTTTTGCCTCCGCTTTGATAAGTGATGATACGATTGATTGTCTGTGATGCGGTGAAAAATTTTCGTATATATATGGACATTGCGTCAATGCTTTTATCCGAACCGTCGGTAACACAACTGTGCATTGTACAGTTAGGCAGCCTCTGTTACAAAATGTGCTTCTTGAGTTGGCAGAGTTGTTGTATGAAACGTATCTACAGAAAAAGGCAAGCAATGTCTACATGCTGCGAAAACTTCGGATACGCAACAAATTGACCTTAAATGAGGACAATGCAATTTTTCATATCGACTGAAGAAGGGGAAAAAAAATCTATCAAAGTCTGGCAGGAAATGAAAATACCTCATGTGCCTCCGTAATATTTGTTCAACATCCAGATGAATGTTCGTTGGACTTGGCCCATATCTCTGTAATCCCCATATATCGCATGGCCTCGGTTATTTCCTACTGGGAACATATACCAGATGCAAGAGAAAACGAATGCGACAACGTCTTTTTTTGTATATGAAATTGTTTGGTGCAAAGGTCGATGGGTTCTGCTCTATGGAACCTTCTGGTAACTTGCTTGCGACCTGTTTAAAGTATGGTTGGTTCTTGGTTATATTCTTTGTCTGTCAATTTGTATACCGTGGAACTCCAACTGTTCTTTGGAGGACACAAAACAATATAATTAATTTTTTTAGCCAGCGGGCACGCAGATCCGCCTGATAATTTCTATGGCGTTGTGACGCAAATGTACTGTGTGGCTTGCTTTAGCAGATTTCCTTGATCGATGAACTTGGTCAAATTATTGTTCTGAAATAATTTGAAATCAATGAATATATAGTGTGGGAAGTGCAACTGTCCTATCATACCAACAAGAGGCTCTTAAAATTCAAATTGGTCGTTATTTTGGCATTTTTGCTTATTCAATGAACTTGGTAAAATTAATGTCCTGGAATAATTTGAAATCAACGAATATATACTGTGCGGAGTGCAATTGTGCTATCATATGAAAAAGAGGGCCTTTAAATTCAAATTGATCCTTGTTATTCTTGCGGTGATAGAATTTAAAAAAAAAACTTTATTTTGTTTTCTTCATTTTAAAAAAAATAAGGGATTTAACATCCTTTAATAATTTAATGTAATTCACCTGTACAATATCAATAATTAATATTAATAATTTAGTATTTGAAAATAATGTTATTAGATAAAGTTAGATAGGATGAGCATCCCTAAACAATTGCAATCTTGAACTTGCTAGACGTGGAGTCTGCAAGTCCGCCTGTCAATTTGTATATCGCAGAATTATGGGTAATATTTGCAGGACATGGAACAAAAGAGGCTCAAATTTCAGCCCGCCAGGCCGAGAACCTGCGATCAAAAAAGTGCCCAAGTATGGAATGAGGGATCCGCATATGCTCTATAAAATCTCTTGTCCATACTTTCTAAAAGTACATGGTTACTATGTATTGCTCGTTTGTCCAAAAACTTTTATATCATCTGCCCGACCAGATTGTACAAACTTTCTCATCTAATTAAATTATGCAATATAAAAAATTAATATTAATAATTTAGTATTGAAAATAATGTTCTTAGATATGTTAGATAGTTGATAGGGATTAGCATCTGTAAACAATGACATTTTTAGATAGTTGATCGAGGCCCCAGAGGCCTCGATAAAAAAAATTGGCTAAATATGGAATTCATACGGGATCTCTAGGGGACAATAAAAGTGCAATGTTCAGCCAACTGGCCCGAGTCCGCCTGTCAATTTGTATATCATGAAAGTTTGGGTGCTATTTGTAGGGCACAAAACAATAAAACCTCAATTTTTCAGCCCGCCAGGCCACGAACCCGCGATCCAAAAATTGCCCAAGTATGGAATAAGGAATCTGCATATGCTGTATAAAATCTCATGTCCATACTTTATAAAAGTACATGTTTACTGTGTATTGCTCATTTGTCGGAAAACTTTTATATCAGTCGGTCCACCAAAATGGACAAACTTTGTCGTCTACTTAAATTTCTGCAATATCAATATGTAATATTAATAATTTAGTATTGAAAATAATGTTTTTAGATATGTTAGATAGTTGATAGGGATTTCCATCCGTAAACAATGGCAAATTTGAACCCACCAACCCTCGAGTCCATCTGTCAATCTGCATATCCCGGAATTCTGAGTGCTATTTGGAGGATACGGAACAGTGAAAGTGCAATGTTTAGCTAGCCAAGCCGAGAGCCCCCGATCAAAAAAAGTGGCTAAATATGGAACGAGAGATCTGCATATGCTCTATAAAATCTCTTGTCCACACTTTCTAAAAGTACATATTTACTATGTATTTCTCATTTGTCGAAAAACTTTTATATCACTCGCCCGACTAGATTGCACAAACTCTCTCATCTAATTAAATTCTGTAATATCAAAATTTAATATTAATAATTAAGTATTGAAAATAATGTTTTTAGATATGTTAGATAGTTGACAGGGATTAGCATATGCAAACAATGGAAAACTTGAACCTGCCAGCCCTCAAGTCCATCTGTCAATCTGTATATCACGGAACTCCGAGTGCTATTTGGAGGATAGAGAACAATGAAACTGCAATGTTGAGCCAGGTAGCCCACAGGTCTGCTTGTCAATTTGTATATCGCAGAATTGTGGGTGGTGTTTGTACAACGTGGAACAATAGAGGCCCAATTTTTAGCGCGTCAGCCCGAGTCCACTTGTCAATTTGTATATCGCGGAAGTGTGGGTGCTATTTGTAGGGCACATAACAATAAAACCTCAATTTTTAGCATGCCGGACGGTGAACCCGCGATCCAAAAAATGCCTAGATATGGAATAAGGAATTCACATATGCTCTATGAAATCTCATGTCCATAATTTATAAAAGTACATGTTTACTATGTATTGCTCGTTTGCCGGAAAATTTTTATATCAGTCGGTCCACCAAAATGGACAAAATTTGTCCTCTACTTAAATTCTGCAATATCAATATGTAATATTAATAATTTGGTATTGAAAATAATGTCTTTTGATATGTTGGATAGTTGATAGGGATTTCCATCCGTAAACAATGGAAAATTTGAACCTGCCAGCCCTTGAGTGCATTTGTCAATCTGCATATCGCGTAAGTCCGAGTGCTATTTGGAGGAGACAGAACAACGAAAGTGCAATGTTCAACCAACTAACCTGACAACCCCTGATAAAAAAAAGTAGCTAAATATGGAATTAATACGGGATCGCTACTGAACAATAAAAATGCAATGTTCAGCGAAACATCCCGCAAGTCCTCCTATCAATTTGTATATCGTGGAATTCTAGGTTCTATTTGTAGGACACTGAACAATAGAGACTCTATTTTCACCCCGCCAGGCCACGAGCCTGCGATCCAAAAAGTGCCTAAGTATGGAATGATGGATCCACATATGCTCTATAAAATCTCATGTCCATACTTTATATAGAGACTCATGTCCACAAGTCCACCTGTCAATTTGTATATCGTGGAAGTATAGGTATTATTTATAGGACACAAAACAATAGATACTTAATTTTCAGCCCGCCAGGCCGCGAACCAGCGATCCAAAAAGTGCCCAAATATGGAATGAGGGATCCGCATATGTTCTAGAACAATACAAATGTGGTCCTCTTGTCAATTTGTATATCGCAGAATTGTGGGTGGTGTTTGTACAACGTGGAAAAATAGAGGCCCAATTTTCAGCGCGTCAGCCTGAGTCCACCTGTCAATTTGTATATCGCGGAAGTGTGGGTGCTATTTGTAGGGAACAGAACAATAAAACCTCAATTTTCAGCACGCCAGATTGTGAACCCGCGATCCAAAAAATGCCTAGATATGGAATAAGGAATCTGCATATGCTCTATGAAATCTCATGTCCATAATTTATAAAAGTACATGTTTACTATGTATTTCTCATTTTTCTGAAAAATTTTATATCAGTCGGTCCACCAAAATGGACAAACTTTGTCCTCTACTTAAATTCTGCAATATCAATATGTAATATTAATAATTTGGTATTAAAAATAATGTCTTTTGATATGTTGGATAGTTGATAGGGATCGCCATCCATAAACAATGGAAAATTTGAACCCGCCAGCCCTTGAGTCCATTTGTCAATCTACATATCACGTAAGTCTGAGTGCTATTTGGAGGAGATGGAACAACGAAAGTGCAATGTTCAGCTAGCTAACCCGATAACCCCTGATAAAAAAAGGAGCTAAATATGGAATTAATACGGGATCGCTACTGAACAATAAAAATGCAATGTTCATCGAAACATCCCGCAAGTCCTCCTGTCAATTTGTATATCGTGGAATTTTGGGTTCTATTTGTAGGACACAGAACAATAGAGACTCTATTTTCACCCCGCCAGGCCACGAACCCACGATCCAAAAAGTGCTTAAGTATGGAATGATGGATTCACATATGCTCTATAAAATCTCATGTCCATACTTTATATAGAGACTCATGTCCACAAGTCCTCCTGTCAATTTGTATATCGCGGAAGTCTGGGTGCTATTTGTAGGACACAAAACAATAGAGACTCTATTTTCAGCCCGCCAGGCTACGAACCCGCGATCAAAAAAGTGTTGAAGTATGGAATGAGGGATCCGCATATGCTCTATAAAATCTCATGTCCATACTTTATATAGACTCATCTCCGCAAGTCCGGTTGTCAATTTGTATATCGTGGAAGTGTAGGTGCTATTTGTAGGACACTGAACAATAGATACTTAATTTTCAGCCCACTAGGCTGCGAACCCGCGATCCAAAAAGTGTCCAAGTATGGAATGAGGGATTCACATATGTTTTATAAAATCTCATGTCCATACTTTATAAAAGTACATGTTTACTATGTCTAATCAAATTTTGCAAAATCAAAATTTAACAGTGATAATTTACCGCAGGTCTGCTTGTGAATTTGTATATTGTGGAATTGTGGGTGCTATTTGTAGAGCACGGAACAATAAATGCCCAATTTTTTGCCCGCCATCCCGAGAACCCCCGATCCAAAAAAGTGGCTAAATATGGAATTAATACGGAATCGGTACGAGACAATAAAAGTGCAACGTTGAACCAACCAACCCGCAATTTCATCTGTCAATTTGTATATCGCGGAAGTCTAGGTGCTATTTGTAGGACATGGAACAATAGAGGCTCAATTTTCAGCCTGCCAGACCGAGAACCCGCAATCGAAAAAGTGCTCAAGTATGGAATGAGGGATCCGCATATGCTCTATAATATCTCATGTCCATACTTTATAAAAGTACATGTTTACTATGTATTGTTCGTTTGTCACAAAACTTTGAAATAACTCGCCCGACCGGATTGTACAGACTTTCTCATCTAATAAAATTCAGCAATATCAATATGTAATATTAATAATTTAGTATTGAAAATAATGTTTTTAGATATGTTAGATAGTTTATAGGGATTGTCATCCGTAAACAATGGCAATCTTGAACCCACCAGCCCTCGATTCCATCGGTCAATCTGTATATCGCGGTACTTTGAGTCCTATTTGGAGGACTTGGAACAATGAAAGTGCAATGTTGAGCCAGCCAGCCGAGGTCTGCTTGTCAATTTACAAATTCCACCACATACACATTGACGGTCGATATCTGTCACTGAGATAAAATATGACCATCGCCCCTTCACGTCTCCTGGGTATATCTTCTGCCATTTTTCTTTTGTAACCCGCCTGACCGCTTTCCATACTTTGGTATTTCTTGGAATCGGTTTCGCCATCACCGCTGCCTTCGTACTTGTTTCCAGATATGCAATAATTAAGATTTAATGCTAGTATCCATCCTGCAAGAACTGTTAAGATTGTCATTAATGTCCGGAAATCCGGAGAAGATTTGTCATTACTACGAATTAAACTAAGATTTGCGCACAAGTATGTTATCCTTTCCAAGTATTCATTTCAAAGGCGATGCAATCTTTTTTTTTGTGCACCGACGGGTTGGTGCTTTTAAGAAATTTATAATTCTTAATCTCTTTTCGCTGTCATTTCCACCTTCACACTTTTTTCTAATTGTGCAATTAGTGAGTTGTGATGGTGACAACTCATTCCGCACGAACCCTGGAAATTGTCATTGATCAGTGAAAGGCTCGAGGAGATATTCCATTGATACGCATTAAACCATAATTTGCGGATGGTTATATTATCCCTCCCCGATTTTCATTTCAAACATCGTTTTGAGAAAATGAAAATTCTTAATAACTTCTGCCAGCAGTTCTCTCCACACACAGTATACACATTGGGGCATAATGGCTAGAGGTTCCACTATTCCAGGGCATATTCTTACTATTCATCTCTCTCCATCCAGGAGCAAAAAAGGAGATGGTCCCTTGGTACACCGAGAGATATATTTCAAGCCAAAAAATTCCATGGCAACCCTGGCTGCTCAGAGAATCTGCCCAGTTGCATTCATGGTTATCGCAGAAGTTGATGCCATGAATTCCTAGTCGGAAGAAGATGATATGATGGATGACGATACGACAATGGATGATGGCAATGTAGAGAATCTTCCCACTACTGCGCCCAAATTGAAATCAACCATAACGAACGAAGCTTCCTAGCTCGGTGATGGCGATCATGACAACACCAAAAGGAGTTTCAGAAAAGAAACCAACAGTGAACGCAACAACCACTTTGCAGCGCGAATGTAGGAATTCCAGAGTTCCAAATTAGTCTGTTCTGGGTGGAAGAGTTTCATTGTAAAGCAATGATATGTTGATGCTCCCAAAGATATATTTGAAGCCAAAAAATTATTGATTAACATCTTTGGGAATCAGGTCCAAAACTCTCGCTACTGCAAGGCATTTTCCTACTAGTCATCCCTTCTGCCCATAATGGACTAATTTGGGCCTCTAGAATTGCACGTGCAAGTTGTGTTACTGATTTTTTTCGGACTATGCAGAGGCGGTTTCAGCTAAGGGCTATTCCACTTGCCCTGCAACCATTTCCGTCTTCTTCCTCAGGGGAAGCTTGTGAAAAATATCAATTTCAGTAGATGATGATTCATTGAGGAGAAAACAAAAAGTATCTTGCATACTTTGGATCCCGTTCATGTGTTTGTCGCAGATACCTTCAATGTTTTGGCCCGAAGAACTGGGTCCAATTTCTAAGGATAGATGTACAATACTCTGTGTTTTTCTTATTTTTTTAAATGGATTTGCTATTAAAATTTTTTGCCTTTGACTCTTCATTGCTGCCTCTTTTCTGGGTTTAACGCATGTTCTAATTGGCATGGCTCAGTCCTCTCATACTTCTTCGATAGTGTGTTTACTAATACCAATGTACAATGTTGCAGCAAAATCGTTATTCTTGTTTCTAAACATGCAATTATTAAGTTTTAATGCTAACAACCCATAATGCAAGAAGTTTAATACTTGAGTTAATATGTTGCACTCTTGGAAGATTGTATGAAGAACACAGTTACACCCACACGTTCCAATAAAATCTAATCTTCAACAAAGCATTTGATGGCAATTAGTAGAAAATGAAGTTTAGTAGTTAAGTTAATATGTTACAGTCATGGAAGAAAGTATCAAGAACATAATTACACGCACACGTTGCAATAAAATCTAATCTTCAACAATGCATTTGCTGACAATTAGTAGAACATGATGGTTTTGCAACAATGGGGCTTCTTTGAAACCGATTCACACTTACCAAAACTGCCTTCTGCCTTTCTATTTTCCCACTCTTTTATTCCCTCTAGTTGCACTTCTACTTTTCCGTGACCTCCAAACAACATTCGAAGCTTCGCGATATACAAATTGACATATATACAAATTTGCAACCATTCTTAGATCATACCCTCTTCCGTAGTATGGTCCACCTATCATGCCCTCTTCCGTGGTGCACATTTTTGCACTGAAAACTTATGAGAAATACAATTTAAGTGTCGGGTCCTCGCATACTTAGTGGAACTATTGTCACCTCATTTTGAAGCCCGTCTGTCCGCTTTCCATACTTCGCCATTTGTTCAAATTTCTTTGGCAGATCATTGGTTTGGCGGGTTGAAGAAAAATTCAGTTCGTAGTCGTTGTTTCCTATGCTCGTGGCCCTTTGCAATTAGCAGTTGGCAATTATATATAAGATCTTATTGTTGCGCATGCAATTAGCAATTTCCCTATTCCATACTTAGCCACTTTTTCGGAATTCCGCAAATATACAAACCGGCCGCTGAACTGCCCCATCATGATCTCTTCCGTTTTACACATTTTGCACTCAAAAATTCCAAAACATGAAATTTCACCGTGCAACACTCGACTGTCCTGACTATCCTCGTAACCCTTTTGTCACATATCCAGTACGCACATCAAGCTTTTTCATTGATTTTCTCAACAATCAGAACCCCTGAAGTCCTACGGGGTTTAGAGAGGGGCAAGTTTCTCTCTTGGGGTCTTGTCAATGTGACCCTATACGGTGTCCACGCGCTTAAGCCAGCCAAGGGCTTAACAACTTTTCGCAGTTCGGGGAATCGCGATACGCGACTTCTACCTTTCTCATTCAGATCCCCAAGACTTTCGAGGTCTCCAAAGTTCCCTCCAAAGGGAGATCGACGACCGTAAGCCTCCCTCGATCTAACAACATGGATCCTTTCGGGCTTTCGATACTCGGGAGTTCGGAGTGCAACAACTCCAAGACTCTTTGTCATTCAAATCCCCGAATTCCGATATGGAAGGTCATGCAGTCGCGCTCCCAAGGACGTCCGCTCACAGGATCACTCGATCAATCATGAGCCTAAGCGGCTCATTGGATTCCCTATTGGAATCTCTGTCAAAACCCGATCCATAGGTCCTTCCTTCCCTGTCACGACCTTTTCATATGACCGCTATTCTTTTCACAACGGGAAATGTATATACTTTCGGTTTTCGGGGTTTTGTGATCCCCGATGTCAAGAGTTCCCTGTTCTCTTGAATCCTCGATCTCTGATGAGCCAATTCACCGATATGGTCTCTTACGTATTAGCCCTCTTGGCTAAACCCCTGGCCCACGTGACCACTATCTCGCAAGGCCGCAGCCTTATCCTCTGTCGGGTTTTCGGACTTTCCAAGGCCGAGATGTACTCGTCCTCAAGATTTGCGATCTGCCGAATCCCGATATGCCGATATAATGACAACTGGCCCTACAATGGATGCCTTTCACTTTGTAGGGATTACGGACTTCGAAATTCTGAAGTGTATGGGCTTCTTGTCCACGGGATTCCCGATTTCCTGATGGATGACTTTCCTTTCGGGACTTTCCCGAATGCCTCGATCTCGGCCACGCGTCCCCAAGAATGGTCGGTCCTCGCCGCTTCTCGCTATTTCACGATTTCAAATGCTTCGGGTGCCTTGTATTCAAGATTTGCGAAACGATGAACCCCGATATGCTGATGGGCTCCCAATCTCGCCCACGTGTCCCAACTGACGGACGGCTCAGATCCAATCTTAGGATTTCGCAACTTGCGATTCCCCGATGACAAAGTTCTATGTCGACTCAAAACCCCAGTAGCCGATATACCAATGGGTCGCTCGATCTCCACCAGGTGTCCCCACAAACAAACGGCTTAGATCGTTCCCGGGACTTTTACCATGAAAATTCGCGACCTCCTGTCATCGTGACTCCTGATTTCACGAACGTCGATATCCCGATGGCCACGCCTCTCGTCGGGACTTTCAACCTCCTGTTCACGAGGGCTTAACCCTCATGCATCTCTTAACAAATCCAACAGCTATCGGTTTGTTCTAGCTAAGATCTAACGGCTTAGATCTGTCCCACATCGCGCACTCTCCCACTACTTCATGGACGTGGAAAGATCAACGGTCCAGATGTTCTTATGGACTTTGGGGGTCTATGATCCTGATTTCCTCGCTATTCATGAAGATAGAGGAAAAGGGGCAAGGTATGTAACGCCCTTGTTTCTTTCGTCAATCTAATAGTCGTGAACGACCATGGTTCTTCCGACAAAATCTCGTCTGTCGATCGATACTTATCCCTATGCTGCTACTTTGGGATTTTAAGAGGGTCGTTCCTCCTCGTACAGGGTTGTGAAGACTTGCACCTCAAGTCCTTTTTCCAAGCTCTTGGTAAACCTTTCCAAGGAGGAAAATCTCTGTGAAGAGATCTATTCCAGGGCATTCCGGGAGACAGACAAGGGGAAACAAATTCCCGAGGACGGACTGGAAGTCTAACTTGGTTCAAATCATGCATAATTAAATTCATTTATCAACATAATCCATGCGTGGTCTTTCTGTTATAAGCATTTATCTATTATTTCTTATCAAAACACTGCACAGACATTCTTATACTGTAATCGTTCACAATTTCACAGTTCTATGAGCATATATGTTAGTATATGAATTTCAAGATGCAATATGTAAAACACTTATCAGAAATGACACCAGAAGTGAGTGCAATTGCTGAGAGGGGTGCTCGTTTCCACCCAACCATAGGCGTAGCGACTCCCAGCGGATTTACCACTAGCCACCCCCGAGCTGAGACCACAATGTTGTGAGACTGTGTCTCTCTGTCTGCAGGTGACCAAGAGCGAAGGTTGCAATCCTTCCTCTTTGCTATCACTCACTCTGTGTAATGCCAGAGTTCTCCCCTCGCGTCTGCCCCCCGCAATCGCTTCTACCCCACGCCTTATCCTCTTGCGAGGTTGCGTGTGGTGCGATTACCCTCGCGCTGATCAGGTCTAATGGCTCTACGGATGGGAGGTTCACCTCCCATCCCTCATTAAACTATCCACCTACCAGCCTGCGAGACATTTAATTCAGGGCCAACGAGCCGCTTTTGGTTCTCCGGGCTAGTGGAGTCCAAATACGGTATTAATTCTTGGTGGAAGTTAACGCCACCTTTCCCGGTGCCTTCCACCGCCATCGTGGTCTCTTTTTCTGCACATCCCCTCTCAGCAGTCCTGCAATAATTCAAAATGTTATTCACATTCATTGACCTTTTCCTCAAGGTCCATTTACATCACATATTCATATTTATGAGTTCGCCATAGTTCTTGGCCAGTCCAGTTATATTTACAAGTTGGGGGAAACATGGTGTTACAATTCCCTCCCTCTTAAAAGGAACATCGTCATCGATGTTCTTATCTACTAACATGAATGGTATGTACAGAAGTAAACAAAATCGGATATGCTTGCCTCATGGCATCCTCCATTTCCCATGTAGCTTCATCTGGGCCAAAATGTTTTCACTGCACCTTGACCTGTGCAATGGTTCTGTTCCAGAGCAGGATTTCCTTTCTGTCCAGTATGCATTGGGGTTTTGGTAGAAATTCTCCCTCCGGTTCCACCTGGATCACAGACCAGTCAATTATATGATTAGCATCATGTACATATTTCTTCAATAATGAAACATGGAAAAAATTATGTGATTTTACTGTGGGAGGAAGTGCTAGCCGATAGGCTATAGGTCCCACTCTATCTAGAACCTCAAAGGGTCCACAATACTGGGGTGCCAACTTGGCACAAGCTCCCATTTTCAGGGAACTCCTTCTGGGTTTAATTCTGAGATATACATGGTCTCCCATTTTGAACTCTCTGGGAGTTCTCTTTTGATCAGCATGACTTTTCTATCGGTTCTGAGCGACCTTCAAATTTTGTTTTATCTGAGTCACTTGTTGTTCCATTTCTTTCAACATGTCGGGTCCAAAAGAAATCCTATTTATAGGATTACTCTAGCTGACTGGAGTATTACACTGTCTCCCATAGAGGACCTCGAAGGGACTCATCTTTAAGGATGCTTGGTAGCCATTGTTGTAGGCGAATTCTACCAATGGCAGGTAGTCTTCCCATTTCCTGGGTTAATGCATTACATCCATCCTTAACATATCCTCTAATATATGATTCACTCTTTCTGTCTATCCGTCAGTTTGAGGGTGATAGACGGTGCTGAACAACAATTTGGTCTCCAAACCAGCCATCAGTGATTTCCAAAAATTGGAAGTAAATTTTGTGTGTCTGTCAGATATTATCTCTCTCGGCATACCCTGCAGTTGGAATATCTCTTTCATGAATATCTGGGCAATATCTATCGCCTTGCAGGTTGATTTGACGGGGATGAAATGAGAAAACTTGCTCAGTTTATCCACCACCACCATAATGGCATCATTTTGTTTGGCTGAAGTTGGTAATCCAGTGATAAAATCCATGGAGATGGTTTCCCATTTCCATTTTGGGATGGGTAGAGGGTGTAATAGTCATGTTGGGTGTCGATGTTCTGCTTTAACCTGTTGGCATTCTATGCATTGGGCCAAATATTTGGCTATGTCTTTCTTCAATCCGGGCCAATAAAATAGTTTTCGGGTGGCAGTGATCATTTTCTGGTATCCTAGGTGACCAGTGTAGGGTCTTTTATGTAGTTCATCCATAATGAACCTCTTCAAGTCGTCACAATTTGGAATGTACATTCTATCTCTGTAGGTGAGCAGACCTCCTTCGGTCATCTGGTAGCCTTCATATTTTACTCCAGTGGGTTCTTGTTGTAGGTACAGTGTCACAGTTCGAATGAAGGGATCTGTTTCTTGTGCATTTCTGACTCTGTTCTTGACATCTCTATCGCAGGTACTCACCATTGCCAAGTGAATTGTTTTCATGCTTCTGCTAAGGGAATCGACCACCCTATTTTCCTTCCCTTTGATGTGTTTGATCTCAAAATCAAATTCGCTAAGGAGGGCCATCCATCTAGCTTGTCTAGCGAATAGCTTTGGTTGGTCAAACAAATACCGTAATCCATAGTGATCTGTCATAAGTACAAATTTTCTTCCCAAGAGGTAATGTCTCCACATTTTTAAGGCATGCACTATGGCAGCCAGTTCTAGATCATGAGTCACATAGTTGACCTCATGTTCATTCAACTTTCGGGATTCATAGCAGATCAATTTTCCTTCTTGCATAAGGACTCCTCCGAGCCCTTCCTTACAGGCATCTGTGCACACAAGGAAATCAACTTCTGGGTCAACGATTTTCAACACGGGTGCATGGGGTAGTAGGTGTTTTAGGGTTTCAAATCTTTCTTCACATTACTGTGTCCACAGGAATTTTGTCCCCTTCTTCTGGAGGGTTGTGATTGGACAACCAATCTTGGAGAATCCTTTTATAAATCTCCTATAGTATCCCGCCAATCCCATAAAGGATCTGATGTCGGAGACATCCTTTGGGGTAGACCATTCCATGATAGACCTGATCTTGTTAAGATCTACTTCTACCCCTTCCTCGGACAGAACATGTCCCAAGTAATGTATTTTCTTCTGAAAGAAGTCACATTTGCTGAATTTAGCATAGAGCTGATGCTCTCTTAGCACTTGCAGCACAAGTCTAAGATGCTCTTCATGTTCTTCTCTATTC